>JAOYSI010006568.1:0-12743 GCA_025775065.1 Hiodon alosoides | reverse complement strand
GCTAAATCTAATTTTGAGATTTTCTCAAAAACCTAAATAAAAATAATAATCAATCGTCACCTACCAATCTGGATTTCCACTTCAACCTCTTTCTCCCTTATTGTTTTGAAAAAGAGCAAAGCAGAAGCCGACTCCTCCGCAGTGACATGGTTCAAAAAACCAAGTATCTTTTGCTCTTCTGCCCCATCGCCTCGATTTAATAATTCGTTAAAACAATCGGGATCCGTCAGATAAAAAGCGGCACATACACGGTTTCTTATCCATTCCATGCGTGGGTCGGGAAGTGACATTTTCTGATTTTTCATAACAAATACGTACATTCAGAAAATAAAACCTATCGAACCCATCTACTTTTCGCTAATGGTCTGCAAACTTTAACGGTTGCTAAGGCGCCTGCAGTGGGGGAGACTCGACCAATGAGAAGCGCATTTTCTGTTTTGTTAGTGGAACATGACAGACGCGCTGAGGGTTAACAGAGCAGGAGGTTTTCCATACAAATCGCCCTGTCTTAAAATACGGAACAAAACGCGGTTGGCAACCCTACTTCCTCGTACTTCTATGATCTCGCTTCCTGGTTATTGATATTTACCGTCTCCCGGTTTGCAGCTGTTGTGTCAGGTAGGAGGCAAGACTCGTATACTTATAAACGTCGTTGTTTATTAGGCATCAGAACAAATGATGGAACAAACATAATAAAAAACAGTGGTTTATCTTTATTTTTTAGGAAAAAAAAACAATGTACTAACAGGAATGAACATTGGGTAAAAGCATTGAGCACTTGGTAACAGGAATGTGTGTGTGCTTGCTTGCATGTGTGTGTGTTTTTGTGTGTTTTCTGTGTTGAAGGGATGGGTTATGTGCTTCTTCACAGCGAAGGAGGTAGAGAGAGAAGGGGGGAGGGAGATGGAAGGAGAGACAGATAGAGAGAGGGTGGCAGATCCTCCAGCAGATCTTCTTGCGTGGTCTGGAACTCTTTTTTTTATGTGATTTTTGATGTTTTGCCATTGGGGTCATTCTTGTGCTCCTTATCCACTACTACCCTAAGATAAGTCAACTGAGACTCAGCATTGTACTGGCTAGAGACTGGGGAAGAGAAGTCCTTGCACTCAGAACATTCTCCATACATGCAATTTATATTATCTGTGTTACATGTGATTGCTTTCATAAGGTCTTTCAGATTAACCGTGCTGATCACTTTCAAGTGGTGCAACTTCTGCACGAAAAAACACAGATTTTCATGCATTTTGCACATGCACGTGTCCCGATCACTCAGAGTCGGAAGAACAAGCCAAAAAGGTCGGAGCGAACAGAAGAGTGAGTAAGAAATTGAGCTTTCTTCTTCAGCCAACTAACTTAAGATGCAAATTTTGGTAGCCAAAAGGAACCGTTTTTGCTTTTTGTTTTTCTTCCTGGTGAAGGTCTGCCTCTTCCCAGTTGTGATGCAACTCACATCGTCCCTTGAGAAGAAAGCTCTCACTCTGCTTATCAAACTATCCACAACCCGCTTCCGTTGGTAGGTGTAGTTAACCTTCCCATTAATCTCATTCTTCCATCTTTTCTTTGAAAAGCCCAATGCATTTTGAGCAAGAATTTGCAGCCTTTACTTTTTCAGAACTTTTCCTATTATTATTTTTGAAATGATTTGCCTTTTCCTCTCCCCCTGTGCTTTTGTTTCTGATGTCCTCCACCAGAGCCTCATGAAACAAAAGGGTCTTCTGAATGGCCGCACATGGAAGCTGTCTTGTTTGTCTGTTTACTTTTGTGTGAGGACATTCATTATTCTTTTTTGGGGGGGTTTGTTTCTTCAAAAGAGCCTGTAGTTCTTGAATTTGTTTCTGAAGGTTCTTTATTGTTCTTTATTTATTAGTGATGGATTGTCTCCCTGTAAGGCCGGGGATGAGACGAGCGGCCCTGAGCAGCTCCACGGGCGACCAGGGTCAGATCTCATGGACTACACTGACATGAAACTAACTAAAATGCATGCTGCCATCACTAACTAACACGCTGAATATTTAGTGTGCTGCGCCTGAACAAACTGAGTTCACAAAATTAAGACCCAGCCACGTAAGTTTGAGTGTTCAGCGCACCCGGGTTGTTCCAGGAACGAACCCAAAACTCCTCCAACCATGCTCCACATCTGAACTAAAGGCAGGCCAGTGGTATCGTCACAGTTTGTGACCTGAAGAGAGGGGAAGAACATGTTGCTGAGCCAACACGCAAGCAGCGCACGGTGTAACACAACTCAGGTGTAATATGGTTTTAAATGGTTGGGTTAAAAGTAAATCTAAAAATAGAGTAAGTTAAAATAGTCATGGTGAGAGATTTAAACTGACCTCAATCATTTGGACTTTCTACTGTCTGTTGAAGGGAATGGTCTGATAACTAACAGTATATTTATACATTAGCAAAATAAACATATTACCAATCATGTATGTCATCTTTCTCATTGTAATTTCTATTGTGTTTTTACATGTTGCTCGGCAAAGCAATGGCCAGCGTCAAACAGTTCCGACTGTTCACTACCGTTGGCCCAAATATTTTAAAAACCACACAAAAACCATTTTGCCACACCATAACCCTAAATAATTTTAGTGAGCTTTACGGAAGAGTAAAATGATTGTACCATTATACATACACGTTTCCCAATAGTTTATGTGCCACTATGATGTAAACAAAATGAACGATTTTGACGCACAATGCTTTTTCAGTAATACGCACAATGTTAGCTCAGTTCAACATATCATACGGTAGTGGGCGCCATTTCCTGCTGCTTTCATTTCGAATGAGCCATTTTCTGTTTTAAGGTGGGTGGTTGTATACCTGGGAAGAAAGAGAATGTTTTATTTTATGTTTTAAATTTTTATTTTTTCTCAAAGATTATAGGGAGACTACCCTCCCCTCCTAAAGACAGAAACCTCCAGTGACTGAAACAATTATTTAAAAATATACGTATAAAATAAGCTCTGAACAACAGAACAGATCATTTTGTATTAAAAAAAAGATGGTATAAATCATAAGCAAAAAAAAAAATCCATTCAGAAAGGACTCAAAAGTTTGTGTTTTCTGCTTCACACATTATCAGGCAAACAATCAAGTCTATTGATTCAGAACAAGTAATTCTCCATTTTCACATGGTGAGTGCTGTAGCTCCTTGCTCCAAGATCCTGTGACGTGCATTTCTAGCCAGCAAATGGGTTGGCATGTACAGTTACATCCTTAATGTGGACATCGTTCAAGGGCCGAAATGTTTTTTCATTGACGGGCAGTTTCTCCAATTCATCGAGTGTCTCCAACCCATCTATAATCCTGAGAAACAACCACAAAAAAAAAGTTAAAAGGGAAAAATATATATTATGGTTGCTAAACTCATTTACAACTGACTTTCCAGGTGCAGTTGGACCAATATAGATTACGCAAATGACCTACTTTCCAAACACTGTGTACTTCATGTCCAGATGGGGCTGCTTGGCGTATGTGAAGTAGAACTGGGATGCATTGCTGTTGGGTCCATTGTTTGCCATAGCAACCACACCTCGAACATTATGCTGCAATAATTTGAGGCAGAACACTGATTTACTTAACACCAAGCTGAATGTAGAATCTGTTGTTCAATAGACACATTACTGTTCTCTTCTATTTAACGTCCAACCACTGTGTGATGCCTAAGTTCCCCTGCCTTTAATTGCCTTAACCTTTATTTCTTTCTTACCTTTAAATGTTCACTGAACTCATCTTCAAATTTCTGGCCCCAAATACTCGTCCCTCCTTTCCCAGTACCTAAGTGCAATAAAAAAAAGCAGCAAATGTTCAGTTATACAATCAATAGAGGAAAAGGATTTCATGTCTATTTACAGTAACAAGCTCTGAATGAGAGGATTGTCCCATTTTAAGCTTCCACATTAAATACTGATTGAATTACTTATGTTAAAGTAAAATTTAAATTTAAACCGATTTCACTAATTAAAGAGGGAAATCAGGGTTAGGTTTCTTCCGGAAAATTTTTCTGCTTTCATGAAATCTAGGGACAATGTAATTCATTTTGGAGTCATTAGTGGAGCCCAATCTGCAGAGGTTAATTTATTGAAATAATTAAAGCATATAAAAAGTTTAAAAATTGAATAAAATTAAATGGGGGCAGCATGAACAAACAGCATATAAATAACTTTTTTGGGTTCTTTTAAAAGGGTTCGTTTGAACATTAACATTTTACAAGTTGCTACAAGGACAGAGCTAGACTTTGGTGTCATTAAAGCATCCTTCAATTTCTGAAACCACTTATCCAATTCAGGGTTGCTGGATAGGCATGGCAGGGAACACAGAGGCAGAATGGCCATCATAGGTCCATGGACACACAGAAAACCACTCAGTCTTGCAGAGGCCAATCAGCCTAACTAACAAATCTTTGGACAGGGGGTGGAAACCGAAGTTCCGACACAAATCCAGGACTAACCGCTAAGAAACAGGGCCTCATACAAGCACAAAATTAAAAGTAATTTAATGCGACAAGCTAGTGAGTAATGTAAAAAAAGGTTATGTACATATGTATATTTTCAACCTCCTGATTGATTAAACAGGTCTTTAAGATGTCTATATAGTTCTTGGTAGCAGTAGAAGTGTATAGCAAAAAAACTTGAACACAGTCCAAGAGGCAACAAGGTCATTACATTTATGAGCTGCAGTGCACACTATCTGATAATAGATTTATCTCAATATAAGTGCATATAACGAGCAGCAAGCTAACAAACGCAAAAGCGAACTTTCTGATAGATTATTTTGTTTCTTTCCATTACAATTAAACGAAGTATGGCTTTAACGTAACACACTGTTTTTTTAAATGGAAAATTGTTTATTTTGGGTCAAATTTGAGCACATTTAAAAAGTGCAATTAATTGCGAGTAATTAGTTAATTTTTTTTAATCGATTCCCAGCCCCATATATATTATATATATATATTCCACCGGGAATCTTCCCGATTCTCCCGATTAGCCTATCCGTGTTTGCTTTAAAACGTAAAGATAATTTCTGCGCCTTAACATTTCAGTTTAGGCCACACAAATTTACAATTTTTCCAGTGTGGACGTTTTTATTCCAAAAATTATACTTTTCTAGTAAATGACCTTTAGACTGAACTCAACCTATTACATCAGTCGGAGAGGTTGGTCCTATAAAAGGTCAATTAATACAATGACTAAATTATTTTTTTAGACTGAAAATGATTGACATATGAAAACATTATGCCCTAAGGGTAATAGTGTTATGTAATTAAATATTGCATGTAAAATCATAAAATTAATTTCCACCGATGTTTGTATTATTATAGGAATCACATACCTGCTATGCTATGCAGTGTTTTATGATCTTTAACTTTTTTTTTCAAAATCTTTTGAGTATATTTGTATTTTCATAGAAGAAAAAAAAGTTTGCAATGCAAATTATAAGGCTTACTCCAAAATACAATGCAAAGTATGTTGACTGATCTACTGCATAACAAATGCAAAGAACTTCCAGGATGACAAATAAAGCCACAGGGAAGATACAGGGTGTAAGTATTTTACAGGTATTTAGGCCAGTGGTTTGAAACCCAGAGTGGACGTTTAGTCCAAAAATTATACTTTTCTAGTAAATGACCTTTAGACTGAACTCAACCTATTACATCAATCGGAGAGGTTGGTCCTATAAAGGTCAATTAATATAATGACTGTAAATTATTTTATTAGACTGAAAATGACTGACATGGATGAACTGCAGTGCACACTATCTGATAATAGATTTATCTCAATAGGACATAAGTTAATGCATGAACAGAGGTAAATTATTTTAGTTTAGTTTTGAGCAAATGCGGACGCAATCCATCAGTGATCAATTTTACATATTAGTTTATATGTAACCACCTTATTTGGAGTACTTGCATTTACCAACACTAGCACTTAATTATATAATTTGCCATTCCTTTGCAGATCGTTTTTCAGAAACACTGTATAGTTGTGAAATCAAAATGAATTACCAGATAAACATATGCAGATAAACCCGGAAAAAAAAGGGAAAAAAGAACGGCAAGGCAATAACTTTGATTTAAATGTTTGCTTCCAGAAACCATGTCAATACTCAAAAACTTTCAGGACCACGTACAGCTTATGTCTCACCATTAGAGTAAATTGCTGATTGCAGCAGCTATATTAATGAGGAATGATTGAAATTGTTCTTTCATACATGTACTCTTTAAATAATTTTACCTTTATAAACATGTTTCGGGTTTTTCTGTACGTACATAATCAATGTGATCACTGGCCCAGTATCCAAATCAACTGAGTTTGAAAAATGTAATGCATTCAAATGAGATTAATGCAATTTTAAGTGCAGCCCAATGCACGATTAGTATCTGGAATTTCAACGTCATAAATAAGTTGTTATATACTTCCAAATGTAGTAGCTACTTCAGTTATAATAAGTGTTAAATTACCAGTGGGGTCCCCAGTTTGTATCATGAATCCTTTGATGTTCCGGTGAAAAATACAGCCATTGTAGAAGCCACCAGCAGATAGGGCTAAAAAATTCTGTAAATAAAGTGTAGTCATTGATAATTGATCTTAAACATAATTGTATAATCTTGTCATTAGCTACCAAGACTCGAGACTTACCTCACAAGACTTCGGAGCCCGTTCGCAGAATAGTTCGATTTTCACATCACCCAATTCTGTGTGCAAAGTCACCGCCTACGCACGAATAACTCGTTAGGTAAAATAGCTGAAACATGATGGTGTTAACATTTCTTAAAATCACATAAAGAAGTACACCGTGCATGAAGTACACGCTCTTACCATTGCACAGTTGAGGCCGGGTCCAGTGTCACAGAAAGAATGTCCTCCCCCATTTCATTTAAACGTAGAAACGTTCCGTGTTGTGTTTTTGTATATTTTATTTCAAGTTTCCGACAGGCGTACATTCAATCAATCAAACTTTGTTTGTTAAAGCGCATAATTCTTACTATCCACATCCACTGAGTCTGAAAACTGCAATGCGTTCTACGGAAATTTTGCGGGTCTTTATTACAGCCCACTTTCTTGCATTCAGGCCAGTGTGTAATATGGCACTGATACGGCTCTTTACAGAACAAAACTGAACATTGTGGCAAAGTAAAGGGGGGTCTGGGCCAGCAGAACGCCTCTTATCAAATAAACTGTTGTTTAACATCCGAAAGATGTTGTTCGTGTCTTGTCTGTCACAGTTTATTGTTTCTACTAGGTACCCAAAAGACTGTCACACAAACTATTTAAAAGTGGCAGGAGCACCTTCTTTGCTAATTTCGTCAGACTCCGACGACTAGTTTATTTTCACAAATATGAGAACACTATATATATATATATATATAAAAACAGAAAATATATTACATATAAAATTCAACTTCACGCTCTCGCGCTTGTTTGTCAAACGAATGCTTGAATTTAGATAAAACTTTGATGATTAAAAAGCTGCTAAAGTGCTTTTAAACGGACAGTTTTATTACAAAACTCTTACAGATGGGTCTTGGATAAAAGCAAAGTTATTTGCAGCTACTGTCTGGGTGAATATGTGTATCACAAAAGTACGTCGAGTTTAAAGTATCATTTACAAGTAAAACACGCCGCGAGTTGACGCCGGCAGCAGTAGTGCGAGGGCTAGCGATGCAAGACTAGCAGCAAGCTAACAAACGCAATAGCGAACTTTCTGATAGAGATTATTTTGTGTTTCTTTCCATTCTTTATTTTGAGCCAAATTTGAGCACATTCAAAAAGTGCGAGTAATCGATTCCGAGCCGATATATATATATATATATATATATATATATATATATATATATATCTATTCCACCGGGAATCTTCCCGTTTCTCCCGATTAGCCTATCCGTGTTTGCTTTAAAACGTAAAGGTAATCTCTGCGCCTTAACATTTCAGTTTAGGCCACACAAATTTACAATTTTTCCAGTGTGGATGTTTTTAGTCCAAAAATTATACTTTTCTAGTAAATGACCTTTAGACTGAACTCAACCTATTACATCAGTCGGAGAGGTTGGTCCTATAAAGGTCAATTAATATAATGACGAAATTATTTTTTTAGACTGATTGATATGAAAACATTATGCCCTAAGTGTTATGTAATTAAATATTGCATGTAAAATCATAAAATTAATTCCCACCGATGTTTGTATTATTATAGGAATCACATACCTGCTATGCTATAGAGTGTTTTATGATCTTTAACTTTTTTTTCAAAATCTTTTGAGTATATTTGTATTTTCATAGAAGAAAAAAAAGTTTGCAATGCAAATTATAAGGCTTACTCCAAAATACAATGCAAAGTATGTTGACTGATCTACTGCATAACAAATGCAAAGAACTTCTTGGATGACAAATAAAGCCACAGGGAAGATACAGGATGTAAGTATTTTGCAGGTATTTTGGCCAGTGGTTTGAAACCCTGGCCGAGGGAACACTGTGAATGCTAGTACCAGCCAAGTTCTTAAACTTTTAGCAGGCCTGTGAGTTAGACAGTTCGTTGAAAACAAGGTCTGGCTTTAAAATGTATTAATGGTTACCAACTATAAGTTATTCTGATTTGATCAGATTTTTTTCTTGGATATTTTTCCACCAGTAATAACCTTTCTGAAACCTATTTCTTCATGGCTGCCAATTTCCTCCCCAATGTGTAATTTGGAACATGGGGAGGGTGAGGACGTTATATGATTGGTCTCCTCCAATCCTAGTGCCTTTACGCCACCCATCACAATGGAGGCTACGCAGCCCATACAAGATGTTCAGCTCTAGTTAGAGGATAGCACATCCCTCTGAAGAGCACTGCTAGTCTGCAAGTGCCCAAGAAACCAATTGCAGACACTTGTTAGTAACAAGCCAAGAGAAACCCTGTTAACTTCCACCTGCCCCAGTCTAGCCAGTTGTGCACCACTATTATCTGTCACAACTGGCAAAACACCAGGATCTTGATTCAAACCAACCAGAAATGCAGGTCTAGAATTAGAATTGAAATTGATAGATAAATAATGTTTTGTGTTAGATGCCCTGAAATTTTAAAGCTAGAAGACTAGCTTTTACAGAAATTAAACTGAAGCACTGATTAAGAGAAAAAGGGGACACTGCATTCACAGTAAAGGTATCAGCTTTATTCACTTGTCCTTTTTTGTATTTTGCAAACATATTCAACATGATGAACAAATATAAAACATTTAACAATAGTGGAATGTATGTTAACTACATTATGGGATGGAGTGTCAGCTCTCATAATGATAAAAATAAGTAATTGGTTTAAAAAATAAAAATCAGATTTATACATAATAAATAAGATTAAAATGAAATATGAGCCATCAGAAATGGAGCAGAGACATTTGTTAACTCTTCGATTTCAAAACAGTCATACCAGCGAGCAAAAACATTTATATTTATTTCTCCTCAAGTTAGAACATATCTGCTGTGTTTTTTTAAATTTTTTATTCTCTTGAAGAACAAGTTGAGACCATTTGTGTCATTATTAAAAAACATTTTTAAATCCCAGGTTTTAGTTTTTTGCATGGTATTTAATGGCTAAAATAAGTATTAATAAAACTTTTCTTTGTAGATAAGTGGTTGAATCAAACTATTGATTAATCTGTCCCATATAGTCATCAAAATCTGTGTGCATGTTTAACTTTAAAATTTTTAGTAGGAATAATTAAATTTTGGCATTGCCGCATGATCAATGGTAACCACTATTCAAATTCAGTAACAGCCAATAACATTGCCCCTTTTAATGTTTTTCCTCATGCATTTTCCCAATAGACACCTTTACCAAGAGCAACCTGAATAGCTTAATGTTTTACACTATCCATCTATCAAGCTGAATATTCACTGAAACAATTTAGATAGACTAACTTGCTCTAGGATAACACATTGGTGTCCTTAATTTGATAAAACCAACTGTGCAGTCCAGTACATTAAAAATGATGCTAAATACTTCCCCACATAGCATTATTATAACTCTGCCAGTTACTTTGACTCATAAACATCAAGTAAGACTGCACAACACAGTCTACGGAAGCACCGAAGATTAGTTCAGATCAGGGAAAAAAAACTAAATTATCCTGCTCTCCCTTGAGCACTACAATACTATTTATATAACCACCCCTACCCCCTGGTTGTACAGAGAAACAAGTGATCTGCCCAAGCAGTGACAGCAGGAAGTGCTGAATATCCTAACACTCTTTGTTCAGCATGTAAGCATGTTGCACATCACGGTACACACAGAGCTGACAAGAGCTGTGCCACTAAATTTGTTAAAGCTACCGCCTGCGCTGGCTTCTTCATTTGTAATGAAAGACTTGCACACTGCATAAACTTTACTCCAAGAAAGCACTCATCTTCTTTTACATACAGTAGCATACATCCCCCCGCCCCAGTAATCAAAAAACTCAAAAGCTATTTAAAGCCATTTCAAACTAACATTTTGAATTCAGAAGAAAAAAGACTAAACAGAACAACATAATGCAATGTTAGGTTTGGAACTGGGAAATAATTAATTTAAAGTAAACTAGATATGCTGATATACAGTTGCAATGACATAAGGCATTCAGTGCATTTCTGTAAAAAAAGAATTAAATGAGACCGAGCAGTTCGGAAACGAGACTCAATGTCCCTCAATCCACTGGCACATCAACATTTCTGGTGTCAGGCTGGAACACCAAGTGTCTCATTTAAATCAAGCCATCGTGTTCGAAGCTGGAAGGCAACAGGGAAAAGGCAAAAGGAATGAACTTGACGCCAGTCCCGCAGTAGAACTTGTTCTGGAACTCCACCCTGTAAAGAGAAAAACAGAACTGCATAAAGACCACGCAAAAATGCTACCGATCAAAAAAAACAACGCAAAACTTCTCTATGCATCTCAGCCACTCCAAACATAGGGAAAAAGTGGATCTTCGGATATAGTTGATCATTTTACACAAATGCTATTATGTATCGGTAGAAATTGTATTCAATTTTTTTCACATTTAGAAATGAATGAGTGAACTACTGACCAGTGCAACCTGAGGGCATGGAGGAAGGCAGATAGTCCCTCCATCACCAGAAGGATGGACACAGTGAGGACAGCGAATAAGCCGAACACAGGCACTAGGAAGACGATCCCAAAGGCAGTGTCCACCCGCAGGCCTACCCGCATCACCATGGCCCACAGGACTTCTGACAGCTCTGTCGAAACAGGAACAGACAGAGGGATCCACAAACAGGAAGACAGAGGGATCAAACCCAGTCCTGATGGAATCACAATCACTTCTAGTTATCGGGGCTACAAGAACTTCTGCCTCCCTGAAATTAAAAACCTTCAGAAGGCATTTCTAATTGTAGCAAAATAGCAATTATATTGAAAACTAGAAGAACTCACGGGCATGTGCCAAGCTCAGTGCCCACAGGCGCAGGTAGGACGCAGTGTTGGAGATGCAGCCCAGACAGTACTCAATAGTATGGATGGACTGGTGAAGGAACACATCTGCAAAGTCAAACTGCAAAATGGGATGAAAAGACAGTGCATCACTAATCTGCAGCCAAATCTCAGGGAGAGCAAATCTAACAATCATAAAGTCAATGAAAACCATTTCCACATATTTTACCAGTGGGGTATAATTTTGGCAGATAAATCAGATTTAATGCAAAACCTGATAAAAATGAATTGTATATTCCACACAGTACAGACCATCCCCAGGATAGAAATGACATACATGTCATCATGGCAGCCTAACGCAAGAGCAGCCGATGGTTTTGACGAGACTGACCTCCTCTTGCTGATTCTCTCGACCAGACGCATGATCGCTGTGGCTCCCTCCCTCCTCCATGTCATGGGCCCGCACCAGAGACAACTCCTCCTCACTGCTTCTCCGCACTCGCTCGTAACCCTGGGGACAGCGCAGAGTAGCTTTCAGCACAATTACTGACTATTATTGACTAGATAGACGGGTCACAGAGTTGCTTCAGAGTAGCATCAAAGCTGTTATAAGCATAACCACCATTTAACAAAACATAACATTAGTAATATAGCCGCAGAAATAGGTCATTTTGTCATGATTACCGATTACTAAAATGTAAAGCCAAAAAAAAACTGTAATGACGTAAAAGAATAACAAACTAACATTTATCATCAAATAGTTAAGTAAAGCCAACACATGTGACCAAAAGGCAGCTGTATTGTTTAGCTTTGGGATAGAAAGCATGTGGGTCAAGGTCAGACACACAACACCAAAAAGAGACACACAGAGTGAATGCTTTTTGTTAAACACATAAAAATGCAGAGATAAAAATACAGAAAAGCCCACAATGACCACTCAAACACCAATAACGACCAAAATAACAGACAAAATAAACGCAAATGTCTGACCCTGTACATGCCCAGGCCCTTGCCCCCATGGTGCAGCCAGTAGAGGTAGATGGGTTTCCCTAGCAGCAGCACTGGTACCGAAAGCAGGGCAATCACCAATAAAAACACCTGCAGACCAGCCTGTAGAGGATGTGGAAAAAAAAAAGTGAAAAATTCAGTACACACAGGGCCACTCTCAACACCGAACAAAAGAAAGTCTGTGACTGGAATCTGCACTTCTACACTATATGGACAAAAGTGTTGGGACACCTACACATTACTTTTATTTTGCAAAAAGGGGGACCAACTCGATATTAATGCCCATGGATTTAGAATGGGATGTCATAAAAGCTCCTGTAGGTGTAATGTGTAGG
>JAOYSI010006567.1:0-12744 GCA_025775065.1 Hiodon alosoides | reverse complement strand
GTGTGATATATCAGTGTTTGCATGTGTGTGTGTGTGTGTGCGTGCGTACGTGTGTGTGTATGTGTGTGTGTGTGCGTGTGTGTGATATATCAGTGTTTGCGTGTGTGTGTGTGTGTGTGTGTGCGTGCGTACGTGTGTGTGTGCGTGTGTGATATATCAGTGTTTGCGTGTGTGTGTTTGTTTGTGTGCGACTGAGAATGCATGCTTATGTCTCCAGAGAAATTTATGAACAAGATAGTGCTTGTGAATGTGTACGTGAGTGCGTGCGAGTCTCAGGAGATTAGAGTCCTTGCGTGCTATTTCCTCCCAGACCTCGCCAATCCAGTTGGTCAGGTTCCATTCAAAACATACTCCATTACTTTGTTACATAAGAGCATTTAAAGTACTAAGAATGACATAGTTCCCACTGAAAAAAAAATCCCAGGCATACAGCAACATTTAAGAATGGGGAAAAAAATGTATATCTCTTTCTACTGCCATTCATAAATTCTCTTAGGTGAATTGAAATAGTTAGTCACTTGGTTTTGGAAATACTTAACATCTTGCTGTACAATTTCATCAGTCAACCATCCCTCTCCCCCAGTCAACCATCCCTCTCCCCCAGTCAACCATCCCTCTCCCCCAGACAACCATCCCTCTCCCCCAGTCAACCATCCCTCTCCTCCAGTCAACCATCCCTCTCCCATCCCTCTCCCCCAGTTAATCATCCCTCTCCCCCAGTCAACCATCCCGCTCCCTCAGTTAACCATCCCTCTCCATCAAGCCATGGCTCAACTGTCTGGGCAGGATGTGTAGACTGCAGAGAGAACTGGTGCAGAGTGGACCGATTCAGTCGGCGTGGACAGTAATTGCTTGTGCTTTTTTCAGTTCATTTCTGAGGCCGGTTGATCAGCCGTTCCTCACGTTAAATAAAAGTACCTGTCTGCAATCTCCAGAACAAGCTGTAATCAGTCATTGGGTGAATGTTCAAACAGCTCAATGTTTGACAGTCTGATTGATTGGTGTAGTGTGTCTGGTCTCAGGGGAGGGGTGATTGGCAATGAAGTGATAAAGTAATTTATTAGGGGATTTAAAAAACTAATTGGTAGGCCTATGTCACCCTAGGTCTATGTAGGGAAATACATACTGTTGTTTGTTGGTGTGTGTTGTGTGCTAATTTATTGCTTAATTGAACAATCGGATTGCATTGACAAAGATTTTAATACAACCAAACATCAGATGTATTAGTCGGTCGCTAGTGAAATCCAAACCTGAGCTGTAATCACATGGTAAACTTAGCCCCTGGTCTGTAATTATAAGAAAAAACTTTCCTCTATAAGAAAGTACTTTTCTCCAGGAATCAAAGCATAACCCTTACTGCTGTTATATAATCACTCTGCTGGTCTTCTGTAATCACCTGCAAAAACCTCCTTGCCTGTTCTCACGGCACTCCACTGCTGCAACCCGAAAGACTGTGCTTCACTCTCAAACACGCAGTCAAAACTGTGCTCCTCTTCTTAAACTTAGAGTTAGATCCAGCACAGCCCTTACATAGCGTTGTGTCTGCTGGAGTCTTTAAAGACGCTTGCTATGAGTTTTACTCAATTAATGAAGGGATCAGCTGGAATGAAAATCAGCAGACACATCAGTGCGAAGTGGCGATTGTGTGCGAGGAACAGACACCAGGGGGGCGAGGTGGAGATTGTGTGCGAGGAACAGACACCGGGGGGTGCGAGGTGGAGATTGTGTCTGAGGAACAGACACCGGGGGGTGCAAGGTGGAGATTGTGTGCGAGGAGCAGACACCAGGGGGGCGAGGTGGAGATTGTGTGCGAGGAACAGACACAGGGGTGTGCGAGGTGGAGATTATGTGCAAGGAACAGACACTGGGGTGTGCGAGGTGGATATTGTGTGCGAGGAACAGACACCAGGGGGGCGAGGTGGAGATTGTGTGCGAGGAGCAGACACCGGGGTTTGTGTGGTGGAGATTGTGTGCGAGGAACAGACACCGGGGGTGCGAGGAGCAGACACAGGGGTGTGCGAGGTGGAGATTGTGTGCGAGGAACAGACACTGGGGTGTGCGAGGTGGAGATTGTGTGTGAGGAACAGACACTGGGGTGTGCGAGGTGGAGATTGTGTGCGAGGTGGAGATCATGTGCGAGGAACAGACACTGGGGTGTGTGAGGTGGAGATCGTGTGCGAGGTGGGGAATTGAAACCCCTCTGATCTGGATGACTCCTGCAATGTCACCCTGACTGTTTACGTGTCTAGGCAAACATTCAGTGGAAGCCTTAGATACCTGCCTGGTAGGTTGTGTCTGGTGCTGCCACTGCACATCAAAGCTCAGCGAGACATGAGTAATACAGGTTAGTGCGCCAGCCTTCAGCCTGTTGGCAGGACACCAGGGCAGAATGGTGTTCTGTGATAAATCTCTTCTCTTTGACATGGATCTTCTTTTAAATATTAACTTTTTAAATTAATTTGGCAATAAAATATGAACTATAATACGCATCTCTGCTTGATTTAGTGCTGGGTATTTGATCTGGCCATAGCTACAGTAAACTGTAGTAAACAGAAACTATAGTCAAAATATAAAACACTGACTCTAGAGCAAAAACAGCTTGTTCTTTGCACAGATCCTTCCCAAATGTAGCCTGGAGCATGTCTAGTAAATCTGCTAAGTGCATATGTTTTGTGCTAAGTGCATAGGTTTTGTGCTAAATGCATAGGTTTTGTGCTAAGCGCGTATATTTTCTGCTAAGAGCGTATATTTTCACTGCAGCGAGCATACGTTTCCCCAGTGCCTCCTACATCCTGAGAATAATATCTATTTTTGATAAACGCGTGTTGATGTGGTTAAATAGTCTGATGTCTGGTTTCTGCCCCATTTTTCCTGCCTTGTCCTCAAGTTACGTTCCACACACTCAAATGGAAAAAACCCACAGTTGACTGTCAATTGCAATTTGGCCTGTCCCAGGAAGCAATAAAGCCAGTTTAAATGAAGTGTGGACATTCATGAGTTCCTGGTGGGGAGCAACTGGACACGCTCCCCCACCCCAGCCAGATAAACTATACTCTTTGTTTTTAGGCTTTCTCAACACCCTTGGGGGGCGTGTTTACTGGGAATGAGCCCGGGATGTTAGCGGAGGGGAAGTACCTCGATTTTTTTCACGTAATGCTGAGAATTTTGGGCGGGGTGGCAGAATGCCTGCTGGCCCAATGAAGAAACACACACAGTCCAGTACAGGACCCGCGGCGGCGGCCGACACAAGACCCGCCATTGTCTCGCGGTGGCAGTTAGGTCGCTGGGCTTCCTGACTGAGAGTCCAGATTGGATATGGATACTGAAACAAACGGAATCAGCATTGACGGAAAGCAGTCCTCCCATGGAGATCCTGGTCAGCACGACCAGCAGAACAATGGATATTTGAACAACATTTTTCAGGTCGCATTAGGGGTGTTGGGTCAGACATTCCCCCCAATGGCAGGGTTAGGGTTCAATTCCGCTAGATCTGTTGAAGCATCGGCATCTGATGAATGGTAATAAAATTTGCACTGCATTTGTACAGTGTCTGAACAAAGATGATCAGCTAGGAATCATTGTGTAAGGGATTTCCCCTTTTTAAAATGTATATTACCTGTTCAACTACAACTTTTTTCTGTCCATTTCGCATTGAAACAGGGATAAAAACGAACAAACTGGGAACCATCAGTAAAGATGTCTTTGCTGAAAGTTGAGAATCAAGTTTTTTGTCCTTTAAGTACTTTAATTGAATTTCAACTTTGATAAAAATGCATCTTTATGGGGCTGAACAGTCCTCTGGGTAGCTGTGAGTCTGTACACCTGTCCGATAGCTCCATTATCTCCGGCTTAATTTATTCCCAATCTCTCTGTCATTCAGAAAAATACTCTCCTGGGGAAAAAAAACTGCGACATCTCTATCCACTCTCAATATATCAACATCTCCTTCTCAATCTCTCTGTCATTCAGAAAATACTCTCCTTAGAAAAAAAAACTGCGACATCTCTATCCACTCTCAATATATCAACATCTCCTTCTCAATCTCTCTGTCATTCAGAAAAATAATCTCCTGGGAAAAAAAAACTACGACATCTCTATCCACTCTCGATATATCAACATCTCCTTCTCAATCTCTCTGTCATTCAGAAAATACTCTCCTGGGAGAAAACAGCCAAATGTCTATCCACACTCAAACATCTCTCAGTGGAATTTTGCTTCGCACTTCTACGTATTTCCTATCTCAGCTTTATAGGATTTTTTAAAGACATTTTCTCTGGGGTGGTTCTGTGTCAGAAACACAATTATATAACTTCACGTATGTAGTCTATGATCTTCCCAGTATTCTGTGGTCTACACAAATTCAGCAACCCATGTGAGACCCATAGCAGCTCTAAGGCAATGCTCTCATTACATTCCTTTCCACTGATGATGGTGACGACAAGGAACATATCATGTAATCACCAGAGCCATTCTTTTCCAGCAAGTTTTAATTCACTGGAATCCTGCAGTCATGATATCTTCTGGCTAAATAAGGCATGGTTGGCGATGACTAGTAACACTTTAGTCTCACATCACTGCACCCACATTAATTATTCGCTCAGGTTTAATTCTTGGAGAAATTAGCTGGATTTGAAAGACCTGCTGTGAAGTACCATGTTGATTTAAACATCTCTTGTCTTTTTGATCTTGTCTCTCTTAATAGTACTGACAAAAAGCTCGGAACGAAATAGAACATTATTGTCATTATTTCAAACACAGTCTACATTTGTCTCATCCCCATAATAATAATTTCAGTGTATAAATACAGCAATGAAGGGGCCCTCTCTCATCATAACAATTTCCCCAACTATCGTAATTACCTTGGTGACAGTTAGATTTGCGTTTCATGAGAAGATCATTTTAAGTTTGAGGAGACAGACCTGGTTCAGTCAAAGTGTTCAGGAGTTACTGTTGTTTAACTGTAACTGTTCACTACAGCGTCCCCGTATGGCCGATTGGCATCATATTCTTGTGGTATTCAAGTTCTCGCATGCCACGCCATTTTGACCACTGAATTGAAGTCCTCGAAGATTTTGATTTTAACGTTGACAGTTTGCCAGCCCTGGGTGTGTCCCCAGAGTTTGAGGGTGTGTCCCCAGAGTTTGAGGGTGTGTCCCCAGGGCTTAAGGGTGTGTCCTCAGGGCTTGAGAGTGCGTCCCCAGGGCTTGAGGGTATGTTCCCAGGGCTTAAGGGTGTGTCCTCAGGGTTTGAGAGTGTGTCCCCAGGGCTTGAGGGTGTGTCCTCAGGGCTTGAGGGGGTGTCCCCAGGGTTTGAGGGTGTGTCCTCCGGGCTTGAGGGTGTGTCCTCAGGGTTTAAGGGTGTGTCCCCAGGGCTTGAGGGTGTGTCCCCAGGGCTTGAGGGTGTGTCCCCAGGGTTTAAGGGTGTGTCCCCAGGGCTTGAGGGTGTGTCACCAGGGTTTGAGGGTGTGTCTCCAGGCTGTTTGGCACAGACCATTAACTACATCTTCTCAATAAAATGAGAATACATGATTGTAGAACAAATAATACATGTTAATAAATAGATTTTTTTATTCTAACCTTTACATGTATTTTCTTAAAGGGTTGAATAAATTATTTTCAGTTTTCCAAATTGTTCAAATTAGTTTCTTCACTTTCACTCTGGAAGGCGTTTTCTGCAAATTTTTATGCAATATCAAATCGAATTTGATTTGGTCGATCAATTAAACTTAAATTATTTCCTAATAGTGTAGCAAAATGATTTCAGCATAACTCTGATCCTACCTCATCTTCACTAGATTCCCCAATAAATATATCAATTAAACAAACGGGCATAGAGGTTTATCCCTGTGCTGTGTGATTCTGCTGCAGATTGCATTTCAGGGATTTATCGTCCTATTTATTTACCTATTTATCGTGTCTACAGCGTCAGGTTACTACCGTTTATTTGAGGGAGCGGGGTTTTTTTTCTCTCCCTGTTTTGATTTGGGTAGAAACTGTTCTCTGTTTGGAAACCATTGGTGTGTGACTGTCCATCATCATTATGAGCTTGTGAAAACATTGAAGACAGAATCCCGAAGGGGGGCTTTGCATCCCTGTGAAGGCTGTGCAACCCCTGACCTCCCATTGAGGTGACTGACAAACAGAGGGCGGGGTTGGGGATTGAAGGCCTCAGTGACTTTTAATGAGTGTCTGTTCAGGTTAGAACAGCTTTACGCCCAATAAGACAAAGTAAGGAGAGCCGTCTTCCCCTCCTACCCTGAGTTAGTAATTCTGCAGCCACTCACACACACTCCCTTCCCTTCGAGTTCTGTCTGAGGATCCAGGCCTGTCGAGGAAGATGAGAGGACGACCTGTCAATCACTGCTTTGATGCTGTAAAAGCAGAATGTTCTCCGATTTGTCCTCTGCGTTGGCCCCCCAAAATGAATCCAAGA
Source organism: Hiodon alosoides (assembly GCA_025775065.1). Taxonomy (NCBI): domain Eukaryota; kingdom Metazoa; phylum Chordata; class Actinopteri; order Hiodontiformes; family Hiodontidae; genus Hiodon; species Hiodon alosoides. The sequence goes on along the minus strand of JAOYSI010006567.1, from coordinate 6,312 downwards.
GCAGAGAAGTGTTTCCTCGAGACAACTCTCTGTGAAACAACCAGGGTCAAAGGGCATTCTGCGGTGATTGTCTTCTACAAGTAAAAAGAAAAACAGTGTTATAACTCAACAATGGCCCCATTCAGTTTCCTTAGCAATCAGTGTTGAGGGAAAATAGGACATAAATTCATTTTTAAAGGAAACTATAACCCTTTCCTTTAGTTTGGATGCCCCGTATTGCAGTTATTCTGAAAAAATCTTCTGTTCAATATTTCTCCACATATTCTCCAGGTTTTAAAAACTACAAACTTTTAATGCATATTGAAGTACTTAGAATCCATCTATCTTTTAAGAATTGTTTCATTTCAAAAGCCCTTCAATGGAATGCTGATTTACATAGAATTTAAAAGTTATTATATCTATAGAAAACGTTATAAAAGTATTACATGTGTCCATTTTCAAAGTACAAATATATAATAAAGATAAAAGGTATCACGTAATATGTTTTTACATCTTTCAGCAACACCAGAACAGACCAGTTTCGGCGCCTCAGCTCTCTGGTATCAATTTTGTAAAAATGTATTTTTGTGTTTTTGGCTCTGATGTCACACAGCAAGAGCCCAAGGCGTTTGAAAGTGAAATATTTTTTCTGAGATTATTATTATTATTACTACTGTTATTTAAATTTCCATAGCTTTGGAAAGTTATAAGAAAACAAGTTGACAAAAGAGGGCAGCAGAAAACTGGGCGGGCGCAGAGAGGGTTCGAGCAGCTGCAGTCGAAAGCGCAGCCAGGCGATTGATCGCCGACCAAATGGCTGCATTCCCATTCCACCGAAACTCGACGGCCTCCATTGACATGTCAAGAAAAAAAGAAAAAAAGAATTCTCCCCAAACAAAACTCTGCCCCGCCGGATCATTCAGGATTCACGAGAAAATGCCCTTTTAGCGTCAGGGCGGAGGGGAGACGCCTTCACGGACTGCTGACTGCGCTCCCGCCCGGGACTCTCTAACCGTTGGCCAGACAGAAAAAATAGAAAGAAAAGAGGCGGTCTGGTGGAGGTACCTCGGATGGCAGTTAATCTGGCAAGGTCGTTAGGGTGCCTCAAACCTGTATACCCCACACTCATTAGCATGGCTTACATCGCGTTCTCTTTAATGTTTCCCCCTTTTGTCTGACCGAGTTTGCAGTCTTCTGGGAATCCTGGATAGAGCGGAGGGAACACCATGGCGGGCGCCTGACTCTCTCAGTCTAGGGGTCACCCGCCTGTAATGAGGGTTGGAGATTTGCGACTTTGCTGTACACGCCAAGGGGTTTTGTTTTTTCTGCTGAACTCTCCGACTTTGGCAATGAGTCTGCCTCCCTGACTGTGGTAGGTGTCAGTGCTGTCTAATGGGTAGCAATTAGCAAGATGGGCCAGAGAAATTCTGTTAGTTTGTTCTTTCAATTAATGTGTGTCAGTATGTTTGTGTGTGGGCGAGTGACCTCATCTCATTAGCAGTTAGTTGAAAAGAGGAAGCAACCATATCCCATGAAGGATGAAATTTGTCAGATCTGCTGTGAAATTCCTGATGGCCAGCTTACCAGTTTCTGTCTTAAAGGCAGTGCAGTGAAAAATAATGATTCTCTTCCAGAAGTTAAACTGATTACATCTTTACCAATTCCACACAAAAAAACAAAAAAAAAACAAACAATTTTGGCAACTATTTTAATTAAAAACACTACATATATATTTTTTTAAATATGCTCAACTGTGCTTCAGAGAGGGCAAATGTTGTCTGGTTCAGTTATTCCTTCTTTAGGTACAACTTGTGTGCCGTAGGAAATACTTTGCAAAACTTGCACCAAATGTTGCGATAAAACTTTTTACATTTATATATTCCAGACAAAGCTGATCCAGTTCAACTTCATGGATTAAATTGCGAGTATTATTGAGTATTATTTTTGAGTATTATAAGTATTATTATAGAAGTCAAGCTATTGTTACGTCTGCTGTTAAAACCTTTGCCATTGAAATGCATCCTCCCCACACAAATTAAATAATTTTTTTGTTTCAAATAGGATCTCAATATTATTGCTGTAAGCCTACTACTTGATAACAAAGCAAAAAAAAAATCCCAAGGCTATTAAGCGCACACAAAAAATCTCGCAGAGTGTAAAAGACAGCTCTGCTAACCGTGGGCGGAGAACAGAGAAGGGAAAGACATTGATTCATGTTGGCTGGTCGATACGTCTTCACATTACTCAGAAAGGTGTACGCTTGGAGCGGGCTTTTCTCTTTTCCTAAACAGATGTGCCGAACCTCCGTGGGAGGAACAGAGAGAATAACCACAGGCCGTCCTGGCCTCCTGGAGAGGTCACGCACAGGCAATTCATCAAGGCGCTGACGCAATACAGTGGCCATCCCTCCATTAGGAACATGAACTATCTGCTGTGATTGTGTCGTTGTAGTGGAAGCAGCATTCACAATATTAAAGTAACAAAAGTTTGCAGGCTTATTCTATAAAGAGACCTGGGTATGTATATAAAGTTTGCAGGCTTATTATATCTATAAAATGTATTTTACTTGGGGCTTAACCTTACTTCATACTTTTACTTCATGCTTAACCATAAGAGCTAATAGAAATAAATTTGGCCACATTAGTATACATTTTTATATGTTTATGTTTACGTTGTATTTACATTTATTTATTTCTTTACTTTTTTGCTTTTAAAATAAGAACCATCTCTGCTGTCTTGTTTGATTGAATATCTATAGCTTCCTTTATTTGCGGCAGCTTTTCTAAAAAAAATTATTCTGAATGTACTAACGGCAGTTCTGAATGCACTGACAGTAGTTCTGAATGTACTGACGGCAGTTCTGAATGCACTGACAGTAGTTCTGAATGTACTGACGGCAGTTCTGAATGCACTGACAGTAGTTCTGAATGTACTGACAGCAGTTCTGAAATCTCCACAACAGTTCAGCCGCAGGGTGGACCCACCTCCTACAGCCCCCCCCACCGTGGGCTCCTCCCACTTTGTCAATTTGACCTTAACTGCAGAGTTTACCACATGCAATGTCGTGCCGAGGAGGTGTCTCTGTTCCCCTGATGCAGTGACTCTCCCCCCGTGTAAACTTGACAAAGGGACATACGTGTCCTCCGGTCACGCTCAACGACTTCGCTCCGCAGACGTCAAGGCGGATCAGCTGTCAGGTGTGCGATAAGCATCAACAGCACAGAGAGCAGACGGGAGTGCTGAGCTCTTTACCAGTATAACGTACGCCATCATGCAGTCCTTCAGTGATAAATTAATGACACGCCAGTGACAAAGGGTCAGGACAGCAGGAGGTTATGTGGTTCAGACCCCAGCCGAGACATTTGAGGGCTTGAACTAGTAGCCATCTGCATTTCAGTAAATTGCTCTACTGGACAGAAATATGTAGAGAGCTATACTTACATGAGGCTTTGAAATATTCTATCTTTGGATTGGCGAAGGCTGAAATCGTAACAACAGTTAAGCAGGTTTTGTTGCTACATAATTTTCCTCCCACAGGCACCCGTAATTATGTCAGTAAGTTCGACTGGTAATAATATCTATCACTGGGCCCTGAACGGCCAAGTACTGTCTTGGTGAAATGCTACACACAAACACAGGAGGTAGTGGATCTCATCTTGGTCCAATGTCTGAACATTGTTGTCAATTTAATGCCCAAGGTTATAAAAATACATATGCCAGTCATGTCTATTTGTGGTTCACAACATGAAAATTTTGCCCCCGTTTGTTTGTATCTTCACGATTCTTTATTCATCCCTATGTAAACCAGTGAGTGAGTTCTTACTTAAGCCTTTGACCGATGGGTTTAACACAGTTCAGGTGAGTTGAGATTTTGCTCGTAGATATTCAGGAACGTCTGGGCGAATACCAATCTGAAATGAAAGTAGCTATCGACTAAGCCAAGTTCTGAACTAAGTTCAGTCACGGGGAAGCAAGTGACGGCTCACGTCTGCTGATTCTGTCACTGCTACTCAGGTAACAGCCACTCCTTCTGCTCAAGTCGACAACTGTACGCAAACCCTCATCCGTCTACTTGACTACTTGAGTGTTGGAGCAGAATGGTCAGATGGCAGCCAGGTGCCATAATCCTACAACCTGGTACAGTAATTCAGGAAGCCCGGTGAAGTTTGCAGAGCAGTAGATCATTCCTCGATTGTTGGCAGGAGAGCCTGGTGTTTTATCTTTCTCTGAACATGGACACTGTTGAAAGCACAAGTCTGGGCACGACAAACCAAGATGGCACACGTCTCAGTGGGCCCGCATTTGGGGAGGGGACGTGCGGGTGGAGAAAGACAAACCCTCAGGTGGCATGTGAACGCCTGTACTGCATCACTGACAGATGTTCAGGTGGTGGTGCAGAATACCCAGGAAGTAGAACCATTCCATTCAGTGAGATGCCGCATGCCCCGGTCATTGTAATTGGCCAGTTTAATTTAAAAAAAAAACGTTGGATTCCAGATTTGTAGCTTGAGTTCTCAGTGAACTGACTGATCAAAGGTTTCTGAGGGAGAATGTTAAAGGTATCTTTCAGATTGGTGTCAACGGCAACGATCGATCAAATTATCTGTCTTGATTAAAGTCAGTTAGTGTACTGCTGCAAAGTTATCAGAAAATTTTAAAACCGGGGAAAGTCCTGCAATTCAAGTCCTGCAGAATGTAAGACGATAGTGTAAGGAACCGCATAACGTCGTCTTGCATAGTTTCTTCCATAGCAAGTTTTAGGACAAAGCTTTGTATCTTCTTTAGTACAACGAAAATGTCACAGTTCAGTAAGTCATTGAGCTTCCTGAATATATCAATTCCCAAGCCAAACTCCAAACCGTTAGTCGAGGATGTGTTGCTGAAGTAATCAGTCAGAGTCAATCAAAAGCTTGGAACATTCCTCTTAGTTCATCAAGCCTGGTCAGAACCTTACCACGTGACATCCGTCTCCCATACAACCTGCCTTCTTTACACAACACAGCGAAGCTGACTTGCTCTGCCCTGGGGAAGCATGGAGAATATAAAAGGACATGGAGTTGAGCCTTGTCAGAACCTTACCGCGTGACCGCCACCTCACGTCTGCACGTCTCCCATGCTCCCATCCCAGGACCGTGGCAGCCCACGTGGACGCATTCTTTCGGCCGGGACCAAATCACAACTTTGCCAACTCCCTAATTGCCCTTTACATAATAAAAACAGCAGAAGGTTTTTATCTTGTCCCAGTCTCACAAAGACACACAAATCTGAAACAGTGTTTTAGCACTGTAGCAGAAAGGCCAACCCAATTTTAAAGCCAATGTAAAAAGCAGGATTTTGGGGTAAGGTATGGAACAAGGGCGTGATATTATATGAACTGTTAAGTAGAAGACGTCCAGAGGTGACCCGGAATCTGTCATCAATCTTTCAAGTTATTGTTTGTTTTTTTTCTTCTGCAAGTCCTGCTCCGTGTGTCATGTGCTCAACTTTGAATCGCCTTCTAGACCTTTCCTCAAAACAGGATTAATCGTCATCCTATAATGGATACCGTCTATGTTTTTAACCACAATTTATGCGACAAAAGAGCCAAGCAGATACTTATACGCTTAGACATAAAAGACAACCAAAACGGAATACTGTCCCCTATATAATTCCAAAGGCACGGCTGATTGGTGGAGCTGTTTGTATTGGAAGATCCATCTGACGTTGTATGACACTCTGTTCTTCTCTGTTGACATCAGGGGTTTTCTTTGGGGGTGTTTGGGACATTGCACACGCACAGGGTTCCACCCATTGTCACCTTCACACGGCTTCTGTGTGTGGTGAGATCACTCCGAAGACCGGCTTTATAGCAGATTTGTGGTTAGCTGTTGACTCAGTTTTTTAAATGCCCTGTTGACGTGTTTGCATTTACGGATCGACAAGGCAAGTTACGCAAAGTTATTTAAACGCAAATTCCCATTTAATTTGGAAGTTTCTGGAAGAATCTGAAGCACGTTCGTGTTTTTTTGTGATAAAGCAGTATCGGAACAAGGCCACTTGTTCCCATCAGATGCATCTTTTTGTCCTAAGTTACTGTAATATTGTAATATTATATTCATATGATATTATAATAATATTTTCGAAAACCTTACCCTGGTCAGGGTCGCAGGGACGCCAGAGCCGATCCCGGCAGGCATAGGGCGCAAGGCAGGGTTACACCCAGGCCGGGACGCCAGGCCATCGCTGGGCAACACACACACACACACACACACACACACACACACACACACGCACACACACACACACACACACACACACACACCCACGACCAGACGCAAACCCCACGCAGGGCCA
>JAOYSI010006566.1:0-12744 GCA_025775065.1 Hiodon alosoides | reverse complement strand
AATAGCACCTTTGGAAATATATTTACTGAGAAAAATGGTGACGTGTTCAATACTTATTTCACCCGCTGTATATGTGTATGAAGACATTCCCCATATCTGTAGTGTGTCTGTGTGTCGAGACATTCACTGTGTCTGTAGTGTATCTGTGTGTGGAGACACTCACCGTGTTCTGTGTTTGAAGACCATATCGCTAGTGTGTCTGTGGGTGGCGATACTCACTGCATCTGTAGTTCCCTTGGTGTGCAGAGTCAGCCGGAGTCGACGGATTCTCCTCTGAACATAAAGATGACGCACAGACAGGTGAATGATTTTCCTCCCTTTCGCTCAATGCCAGACACACATTGTAGTTATTCCGCTTTCACAAAACAGAGGAAGGAGGTGGTCCCAGTTTCCTCTCTAGCTCTTGTTTACAGGATGTTCACAAAAATAAACACTTGGTGCTGCTAAAACGTGTACTATAGAAATATATTTTAGTTTTGCACAGTTTGCAATTGTGTTCCCATTTTATATTTTTTATTTCATTAATGTTTATTTCCCTAAATGTGGCCCAGTAGTTCCTATACGACTAGTCTTTCTAAAGACGATACCGCTCAACATTGCTTCATGTAACCAGTTTAAATTTCATTCTCATGTTTTTGTAACACTATGTATGGGCTGGAGCCCTTTCCTTTCCTCAATGCAAACCTGTCTGTGTGTGTCTGTCTATGTGTGTGTGTAAATCCATTCACAACAGATTAAACAATGATTGTTTGTTCATAAGGCGTTGACAGCAGGTAAAATATTTGTTTACTTGGTTCATATCATAGTAAGAGTCAAAGACTAAACAAAGCAATTTCATATAATCTATATTTTTAAAAGTTTAAACAAAAAATACAATTTGTAATATCTCTATAACACAACTTTTTTTTTACACTTTAGCACCAAATACAGAACAAGCGACAATTATGAGAGAGTCGTTATTCTCGCGGGAATTTAATGTAGACGTTTTATCTCTCACACAATGTGGCACTCCACCTTTGGTGAACAAATATTGCTGTGGGGTCAAATCCGCTTTTTACCCTTTAAATTTAACCCGACCCTGAACTGGAGTCGGTAACAACCCTCCTGGGTAGCTTTGTGGAACTGGTTTAGCTTTAGCCTGAGAGAGCAAATGAACTTTTTCTGTTCCTCTGTGATAACATTAATATCAGTTACTATTCTAGCGAACATTTGGAAGCAGGGGGTCTTTACAACAATTCGTTTTAACTAGCGTTAAGAGCAACAAACAGGTGAAACCAATACAGCCCGGTGTGAATGATTTAGTGCAGGGTGGACCAGCTATGAGAGCGCGGACACAAGGGAGACGGAACAGATAGGATGGGGGCAGAAGCACACCTATACACAGAGAATGGGGGAGAGACAAGGGAGGCAGAGACACACAAACACAGAAAGGACGTGTAGGCGTATGGCTAACCTCACTGGGCTGGTCCAGAGAGTCCGTGGTGGTGGTCACCGTTGCCCCACGGGAGCCGTACCTCAGCATGTCTCGTCACAGATGTAACAGTGGAGCTTTCAACCCTGTCACTCTGCCCTCCAACCCTCCCTGGAAAACAAATACACACTGCTGAGGGAGAGAGCCCGGCACTGGAATTCCTTCACTAGCTGATAAGAGGCAGAACAACAAGCTGTGGTATTTCCTCTCAGCGATTTCCTCTCGAATACAAGCCAAGCCCGTTCACACTGCCAGGGTGGTGCAGACACGTGACGACCAAACGAGACTGCACCTCGCTAATGTGGTCATCGGTCCCATGACAACCGCGACGCCTCCCTGCGTCAGGCCCCTCATCCAACCTGTCTGGCTACATTTCACTAGCACCAGGAACCACCTGCTCTTACCAGAGCACAGACACTGTGGGGCGGGGGGTGAAGGATGGATTTTGTGCCATTTTCATAGTAAAACACATTATTTCTGTTTATCTTCTATACCACAAAAAAGCCTGGATATAGACGACTGAATATATAATTAATGACCTCGTTTGAAACGTGAGTTTTCAACTGATGACAATGTATTCCCTTGTGAGACTGCTTTGAGCCTCATCCCCATCCAAACAAACACTCACAGGCACCCTTGAGTGCACAGCTCAGCTTCAGAGTCTTTAATCGTTGGCTTTTTTCTGCCTCCAAAAAGTAAAGAATCTATGAGCAAATTTGACGTGCAAATGCGTCGAAGAAACACCGAGTTTCCGTCCCTTTTGAGACACACCCACGTTTGCAACGACATTCCTCAGCAACCACCCTAGATGTGCCCCAGGCCCAGCCGCTGCGAGGACACATTCCACGCTTCGAATGCCCGAGAAATCTTCAGAAATTCGCTGATTACACTTCGTGTGAATACGAGAGATGAGCGGGCGAGCAATCCTCGATTTTTACTGTTAGTAAAAACTTTGAAACTTTTTCTAGTTTCTAAACGGATAGAATTTTGCACAGAAACTGAATCAGATTATATCTTTGAGTTTGTTGTCTAGTGTTTTATCTAACATAAAAATAGTTTATTTATTAATTGAGCATGCTCTAATGTTAATCATGTGACTCAGCAGTTAAGCTCCGTTTAAAACGGAAACTGCTATTAATTTTTTTTTAAACAACGTATGAAAGCATAAATGAACTTAATGAATGAACTTAAAACCCAGAAAATTCGTGGTTTTTAGAGCAGCTGAACCCTGCACACGCAGAGAAATACAACGCTAAACTTCCGTTCATTGTTCCATCCGCAGCCAAGCGTTAACGCGACTGAGGAAGGAAGGATTCTTCACATAGCAATGGCAATTATAATGAAGGACAAAAACTTTGATCTGCTTTTGAATACCTTAATTATCTTGGGTAAATTCTTCATTCACAAATGTAAATGTATTAAAACACAGCCTTTATTTACTGTTTTCAAGAAAGAATTTGCATTATACTACAAATCCCTGCCGTTTATGAAGAAGAAAACAGCAAAAAGACATCTTAATTTTTAGATGCCTTAAAATTACTTGAAGCCCCTTAACCACTGTTTTGTCTCCTGTTTTTTTATTTTTATTTTATTGTTTTAAATCTTTTTCATTAATTTAATTTTTCGTTGTTCTTAAAATTGTTATCTCTTACCCTGTATGAACCGACCTTTTGTGAGACTTATGTGTGCCAGATATTGTTGTACATTTTGATCTTCAATAATAAAAACAAAAAAACATAGCAATGGCAATATGAGACACCATTGTAAGACACCGCCCACTTACGCAAACACTCATCCACCAACAGGGTGTCCCACTCCATTAAAGAGTTTCACAATCAGTGTATCAAATCAAAATAAAATTTAAAAAAGGTTTTACTGGCATGCCATGTATTTTTAAATATAGTGGGGAAAAAAACAATACTGAGAATAAGAAATTTTAAAAGAAATGAATATTGGAATATATTAAATAATTTGGAAGAATACCTATGTCCAAGCATTAAAATCACTGCATAGCTCGAAGACCGAAAGTCTTTATCAGTTTGACACTAGATGGCAGCAGAGTCTCGGCAAGGGTTAAAAAACAACCTTCCATGCGATGTGGTTTCATTATAATCCTGTAAGGAACAGGGCAGGTTTACTACATTAACGCACCTCCTCTCACTTCCTGATTTAAACTGATTTTTTAAAATATAAACACATCACACACACACACACACACAGAGTTTAGCACATGATTTAATTTAACAGTCATTTTATTAGATTAAGGATTACAGTTAGCATTACAGAAAAGTGCACAGAGGGAGTGGCAGGGCTAATTTGATCCCTTCTCACATGGGTTTTGCCCCACAGTCCGTTCGGTTCCATACAGTAACACTAACAGAGTTGTTTGTTGCTACCAGGGTTTACCCCTGCAGAGAAAATAACACAGAAACAGGTCAACCTGTCTTTAAAGCAGTTCTGTGGAGACTCCCTTAACAGAGACAATCACAACACAGCAACAGGTCAACCTGTCTTTAAAGCACTTCTGTGGGGACTCCATTAACAGAGAGACAACACACAATACAATCTCTCTCCCTCACACACAGACACACACAAAGTAAGTGACGATAAAGCCGGTTTAACTGAAGAAAAATTATGCGAATACTGAATTATGTCTCCTGACTTGAGCAAAACTCAACGTTAGAAATATTTAAAGGCTGGTTTTTCACTCAAAAGAAAAAAGTATTAGATTTTTTAGTTTATCTTCATAAATAGAAGTGAGGTTGATGGATATCCCTGAATTGTTTTACAAAATAGTTTTTTTTAAAGAAAGAATAAAAAAACCCACAAAAAACAAATATAGGAAATGTAATCCCTCATGTCAATTTCCCTTAAAATATCCATCTTCAATTTGCAATTCCTTCTAGCGTTAATAAATAATGATTTACACTCAAACATTTCAGTTTCTGGGTCATAAGCAATTGAAGGAAAATAAAATTCATAAAAACGTACAAAATGTATACCTTTGTCGTCAATTAACCTGTAGATATTATCCATGATAGTCATATTCTATATGACTGAATTATTCATGCAGTCAGGAGAAGAGGTCTGTGAGGGTGGGAATACATCGCTTTGGCACTCCTCCTCCTCCCTTCACACCCTAGCTGCCTGGAAGGATCGTCTGTACTCCGAGGAAGGGCTGTAATAAATCTCTCCTTCAGTGCTGATGTCATCATCGTCGTCATCATCTTGGTCATCCTGGATGGGGGCGGGGGCACTCTTTCGTCTGAAGGAGAAAATACTGTGAACGAACTAAGGTCAAGCTGTGAGAGAATAATTTTATATTGAGCGGAAAGACAAACCCTCCCACTGACTTTGGGATGTACACACACCCCTAACATGCTCTTATACCACTGCGCAGGGCTGCACACAAAGTTCAGTTTCAGCACATCTCTCTGCACAGCTCTGCACAGAGCTACTGCTCTCACCCTGGTCCACAGCACAAGGTTGCACCAAACTAGCGCTCTGACCTTGTCTCGCTGCGCAGGGTCCTCTGTAGCTGCTCGTTGGTCTCCAGCTGCTCCTCCAGGTCTCTCTGAAGCTTCTTCTTCCCATGTGCCAGACGCTCAATCTCCTCCTCTGCCTCATCCAGCTGTCGCTTCAGGGCTTTAAGTCGCAGGTTCAGCTGCAGGGAATTGTGGGAAAGAGCTCTGACATTAGACCAGACTGATCACTGGGGTACAAGGGGTTTTTATTATTGGGCGTGGTAACTGACACCTGTGTGTCTGTGTGGCACTGCCCCTGATCACCTGGTCTTTTTGATCCTGCAGTGAGTGACGTTCATCGTCCACCTGCATCGTCATCTCCTTCACCTTCCTCTCCAAACGACGGTTCGCTAGCTGCAAGTTGGCACGGTCCCTGACAAACACAGGCACACTGCAATCCAACCAGCTATCTGACACACCCAGACCAGGTTCTGACACACACCGGACCAGTTGGTGGTCCCACTGGGTCAACCCCCCTCACCTCTCCTCGCCTTCCAGCCTTTGCTCCAGTTCCTGGAGGCGACCCTCCAGCTGGGACACCAGGCCCTCTTGGTTGGCCCTGTGGGAGCCCTCCAGATGGGCCACCCTGCTCTTCAGGTCCTTGTTCTTTAAAGAGAGGGGGAAAAAAATCATAATCAACAATAAAAACTCACATATCACACACACACATTCAGCAGTTGTCTTAATGCATCTCGGCTCGTTGCTATGACTACCCCCACCATATGTGGTAACAACAGAAGTTTGTTCAAACCGGCAAACTCCAGCTCATAGGGCTCAGTCTGCACTCAGGCAAATCTTCCTATGATGGACTGATACCTGTCTCTCCAGTGCAATCTTGTCACATTCCAGGTCCTGCCGAGCAGCTCTCTCCTGCTGGAGTTCAGTCCTGATTTGCTCCAGCTGTTGTCAACACAAAGGAGTCACCCGCATGCTCAGAGAGAGTCACAGGGGAGTCATTACAATGCTCACTCAGAAAGAGCGGTACAGTTATCCCTACAGTCAGAATTAATGCTGCATTGTCACAATATTTTTTAAGTGAAAGACACCCCCCCCCCCCCCCCAGACAGGGTCATAATAACCTTTAAAAAAAAGGGACATAAAGGATTAAGTGCCTGTATAGTAATTCCTCACACACAGCTTGAATGTGTGTTTATACACGTCCACTGGAGGAGGCCGAGGTTAATGAACCAGTAATACTCAGAATGCTTTCATTAAGTGTTGGCAGGAACTTTCTAAAGCCCCTGCATTCCACAGGGGGAAGGTCAAACAAACGCATTCATTGAAACTTCTGATATTCTGCACAATGACGTGAGCCAACAGGGAACTCCATGTTGGAGCCTGGACAGTCTACTGCTGAGGGATCCCCATGTTGTTGCCTAGACTGTCCACTGCTGAGGGATCCCCATATTGGAGCCTGGACCATCACCTGATGTAGAAGAGCTCCTACTTTCAATGCGAGTTGGATACCATTCAGACAAACAGATGTACTCCTCCACCCATTCCTCCTGCACCCTGCTACCGGGGGACCTACACTCCAAGGTATCTGAAGCAACCCATCTGACCTTCCTCAATCTCTTTGGGTGGGGGCGGCAGTGGAGGACTCTCTGCTTCACATCCAGCCCTTTCACAATCACCCCTTTATTCTCAGACTTGTTTCAATGTCATCTCCTGTATTGTCATGAATTTCCACCCAGGTGCCAGCTAAGACCACGAATGAAGCTGACGAGTCCGTGTTTTGCTACAGCTGGCTGGTTCTCTTTCTCTCGTTCCGAAGCTCAGAGTATTAAAAACAAATAATTTATTACTGTGGATGAATACTGAGTTTTCTTTCCAGGCAGTTAAAATTATAGAAGCGGTAGGTAGACCCAGAGCGTTGGGCTGAGACTTGCTAATCTAAACTGTTGGTACCCGAATTTGGTTGAAGAGCTGATGTTGCTTTGATTTGTACGGGACACTTTGATGAAGGAAACACTGCTCCTGCTCGCCCTCCATCTGCCCATGAGGATTTAATCATGGCATACTTATCATTTGCTAAGCAGAGGCTGGTGTTTCAGAGAGATTAACACATTTATACTATTGAGCGTATGCTGAAAGAAATCCGTTTAGCTAACAAAATGAAACCTAGTAAGTAAAACACTCCAACTACAATTCCATGCATCTTTCTGTATTTTGTATTCAACATATAAATAGTCTCCCATTGATTTACAGAAACTACTATCTAGGGCCAGTCAGCTCTGGCCAATCAGACTGTGTGGAAGTCAGCCCTAGCCAGTCAGAGTGGCACTGACCTGCTCTCTTCCACGGTCGATCCTGTCCATCAATAGGTCTCCGCAACTGCGCTCTTCATCCAGGTCCAACTCCAGCTGAGACATCCTGGCCTGTCAATACTGTCATAGTCATCATCATCATAGCTTTAGTGTCCTCATAACACAGAGGTTTACTGTTCCCATAACAACCCAGCTATTATCATTAAAACTTTCAGGCTGCAAACGTTGCACTCTGAACATTTACGGATCGGTCTGAACGTTTATGGAACTTGCTGACCACTCTGAAAGTTTATGGAAACCTTTTCTTTAAAAAATGTTTTATTTACAAAACATCAACAGAAGCACAAAGACAAGAAAAAAAAAAAAAAAGGTGTTGAGCAAGCATATTGTGGGTTATTTGCAAATTGGGGTTGGGAAGATCTGAGTGGGTATAGAGAAGAATCAGCTCTGGATGAACTGCAGGAAGGGAGACCAGGTGTTATGGAATGGGGTCAGATTGTCCTTTAGGGTTGATGTGAGTTTGTCTAGGTTTGCGTAGCCTGTTAACAGATTGAGCCACTGGCTTATTGATAATTTTGTTTGTTCTTTCCAGTTGAGTAATATGTTTTTCTTGGCTACAGCTAATGCAATTAAGATGAAAGTTTGGAGATGTTGTGGGATTTTAAGGGATGAGAGATCGCCTAGAAGAGAGATGGAGGGGGGGAGGGTGTGCTGAGGTTGAGGATCTCGGACAGCTTTCCGATGACTGTCGACCAAAACTGCTTAACTGGTGTGCAAAGCCAGAATGCATGGAAGTGGTTGTCTATAAAGGTTGGACAATGAGAAACCTTTTCATTGTTTTGCCAACAGCAAGACACAAACAGCCCAAACAAACCAGTATTTCTATGAAACTAAGCAAAACTTTCCTACACTTTGAAGGGCATACAGGGAAACAGGCGGCACAGAAGGACCAAGAAATAGGCACAGCAAATGGCACTGTGAAGAGGACGGAGGGAAACAGCAAAGGGCACAGTAAAAGACACAGACGAGACAGTGAAGGGCACAGAGGGATGACGAGGAATACAGCGAAGGGCACAGAACTAAACAGTGAGGGCCCAGAAATGGGAATGAAGAAGAAGACAGTAAAAGACGTTGTCCGTAATTAATCGTCTCACACAGAACCCACTTCCCACAGACATCTCTTCAACCCTGAGAAAACTCCAGGTACCTCCATGAGTCGGATCTGTCGGGACCGCTCATCCTTGGACTGGGATCTGGCCTCCACCTCTGCCTGCAGGTCAGACACCCTCTGCTCCAAACTCTGAACCTTTAGCTCTGCCCCTTCCTGCTCCACCTTACACCGCTTCAGCTCCGCCTCCACATCTGCCAACTGTAGCATGACAACAAAACACAAAACCACAGGACACACATAAAAATATGGTGAATAAACCTTGATCGATCACAAAACCATGCAACAGAAAGCAACCAAAACATCCACTGACCTTAACCCTAATGTGCAGTGTCACATACTATATTGTAAAACAAAGAATGCAAAACTTTGAGAATGGTTTATAACTATGGTTTATAGAGATGATCAGATACAGACCTCAAAGAAATTTACTAAGGTAAAGTAGCCAATCAGATTAGAAGAGGAAATAATGACATCACAATATCAGGAATAAATACCAGGGGCTTAAATTCAAGCCTAAATTACACACACCATCAATAACATTAGTACACTAATTCATGTGTCATTATTAGTACACCAACACTCATTAACACTCATTTCATTACCATTAGTACACCAACACTCAATGACACACGTTTCATTATAATTAGTACACCAAAACAAATTAACATAGTACAGTTCCTTGCAAACTTCAGATAAATCCTACTGTCCATAGAACTCTCTGGTATGAAGGTTAGGCTAAACCGGAGGGACAAACCTTTTCCTGGAGTGTCACTGCAACCAGATGGGACTTCTCTACCTCCATGCTCTTCTCTCGAAACCTCCTCTGAAGCTCAGCCAGGTCCTTTCGGCTTTTGTCCTTGTGCTCATTAATCTGCTCCTGCAGCTCCTGGTTGGAGGTCTGATAAGACTCCACCTTCTCACACATCTGAGTACAACAACAAGCATCTGAGAAACCTTCACTATCTCACACATCTGAGAAGACAGTGACATGTTGCTGCAACCATACAATGGACAAGGTCCATTAAACTTCTCCTCTACTGACCTCCTTCTGCAGCTTGTCCACAGTGACATCCAAAAGTCTTCTCTCCTCCTCTATCTGGTTCTTGGTCTTCTCCACCTCCTGCTTATGCCTCCTCTCGTCATCCAGAATCTCAGTCAGCCTCCTGTGGCCCTCGGTCATCTGGGTCACTTTTCTCTGCAGCACAGTCAAGAAATGTCTAACTATGAAGAACCTCAAAACACCTGATCAATTAAGGTCTCCTCAGACAAGGTAGGCTGGAACTGTTTGACTAGAACTTTATCCAGAAATCTCACGTATATACCGATCCTGTTACAGGAGCTCCACTCCTTCACATTGTAACGTCTTCCATCGAACACATTGGTGAATACCTATGCGAGGCCCAGGTCAACAAAGAGTCTCACCTGCACATCCTCCAGTCGTGTGGTCAAAACTATGTTAGCGCGAGACATCTCCTCCTCGCGCTGCTTCACCTCTGCTAGGGCCACCTGCATCAGTTGTTTTTCCTTCTACGGAATCAAACGCGAACAGCGCCTGCTGAAGTGCCTCAATGACGATTAAATCTTTGTAGCATTAAAAAATTATATATTGTCAAATTAACCTCTGAATTTTAAAGAGGTTTTCATAACTGCTAATAAAACACACAGGTATTTTAGGGTTATCGATGGAGAAGATCAAGGTCAGAGTTAAGAAGATCAAGGTCAGGGTTAGGAAGATCAGCTTGAAATTCTCTTCAGATTTTACGGATAGGCTAATCTAACAGAATCAATTCCATTTAAGGCAGATTGTTCCACAGTAAGAGCTTATGTTTTGTATGCTGGAAGCTCTTGCGTGCACACACACAGACACACACAGCTTACCTCATGGCGACCCACACATAAGCTGAGCTGGCTCTCCTTAAGCTGAGCCTGGTCAACAGCACGCCTGAGCTCGGCAGCTTCATTCTCCAGCTGTTGTATCTGCCTGTGCAACTGATCGCACTCCAGTGAAAGGTGCCCCTCCCGTAGCTTTGCCTTCTTAAGCGCAGTCTCTGCCTCCAACTTCTCCTGGCCTGCCCCCATGCTGCTCTGGGTGGGGGGCATTAAGGGGGGTACTGAGCTGTGGAAACCATCTCTACCTTCCCCTGGCTAGCCACCCTGGTGTCTGGGGGTAGGGATGGGGGGGGGGGGAGTACTGAGCTGAGGAGATCTTCACTCCTCTGCACTGTTTAACGTTTATGCTCAAAAATTCATGATAATTTATGAATTCTCTATTCAATGATGACATTAACTGCATGTAACTTTTATACAACTAATACAGATGTAATACACCACGATACGTTTATTCCAAATCAGCAGTGCTCAACGATTAGGGTGACAAACCCTATAGCACATACAAAGGTACATTCACTAACCCTACAGCATATACACAGGTCCATTTCACAAACTAGCTGTGCAGGTTCAATATTGAAGCCATTCCAACTAAGTTAGTGAGGAAACAAGATAGCAACTGACAGCCATGGGACTAGTACAACTTCCTTATGTTTAAACCATATGGTTCCTTATCTGTAAATCTTCAGGCCTCTAATGAAACAGAAGTTTTGACAGGCTGAGCAAATGGCCTTTCTGCTCTGGGCATACGTGTAACACAGAATTGAAAGACGGACGTAAGTACTCCATAGTGGTCAAGGGATTAACTTCTGTCTGCTCCAGAGTGCAGAGTCCAGCTGCCCTTCAGACGGCCCCTAATCTCAACGCTCCACAGACAGCCACGTTATGTACACAGAGTTAACTTAGTCAATCAGGAACAAGCCAAAAGGTAATTTACCAGAAAACAGGTAGCCATATGCTGATAAGCCATCTTCTCACTCTGTTTTTAGAGTGAACAACCTGCCCCCTAGGGCTGCAACAAAACAAACCAAAGTGGAATGTGACCGCCCTTGAAAGTGTTACACCACACAGAGGAGATTCCAGAAGAACTGTGTTGAGAATCTGCATTAGGCCTAACTTGCAGATAAGAAGTTGTATCATTGTATGCATAGGAAGCAATACAGAGAACCATAGCAATGCAGACAAGGTCATCGGTTAACATCAAGCACCGTTATCCATCTCCATCATGGCAACTCAAGCCTTCATTTGGTTTAATTAGAGTAAAATCACTCAGTGGGAGTTGAGAATGGGAAACAGTGAGGACTACATTCACCACAGAGCAAGAGCAGGGGAAATACAAAAAGCCCACATAACAGCCTGTCTGAACCATAGGGCAAGCACATAAGAACCGGCAAACAGGAGCCTGTTCAAACCACAGAGCAAGCACACGTGAACAAGGCTAAGAAATATCGACTGGATTGGGCTCTGAGGACACACTGGCACTCCCACTCCAGAAGGGCCTGTCAGGGAGGAGGTGCTGTAGGTGGGGCTTGTCCAGGAGGAAGTGCAGTAGGTGGGGACTACAGTTCTCACTAACCCTAATCCGACACTGCCACTCTTGTCCCCACAGGGTTGCTCTGTCACTCAGTTAAATCCTAGGGGGAGTCGGGAATATCCTGGCTTTCAACATGCGGACAAAACAAGGAACCCCCCCCTCCAACACGGACCCACAGGGGGCTTTTGTTTGGAATCACAAAGACCCGTTGGCAACTTGGCACCACCAGAACCCACTCAAACAGTGCTGACAAGCAGAGACTCAGAAGAACAATGGACAGAAGTATTTAGGTCATGACCACAGCCTGCATGGGACAGAGACACCTCTCATGTTTCCCAAACAATACATGAGGAGTGCTATGCTAGAAGACAGCTTGCCTCGGTCACACATACATGCTATGCTAGGAGACAGATCCCCTCTCAGTCACACAAACACGCTATGCTAGGAGACAGATCCCCTCTCAGTCACACAAACACGCTATGCTAGGAGACAGATCCCCTCTCAGTCACACAAACACGCTATGCTAGGAGACAGCTCCCCTCTCAGTCCCACATACATGAGCAGCGTTATGCTAGTGGACAGCAAAAGTTTGGGCACCCCTCTGAGGCTGCATGATAATTTGCTCTGTCTTTTTAAGAACAGATTGTAGTGATATGCCATTCAACTTCTAGAGAAAGCTGGGTGATGTGATGTTTTTCAGACAAAAATTCTAAGTGTGGCAGTACTGAGTTGTATGAAATAAAATCAAATGTGGAAAATAGGCTGTGCAAAGGTTTGGGCACCCTTTCAGTTGTGTTGATTTGAATACCTGTTGTCACTTAATGCTGATTGACTGCAACACAAAAATGATTTGATTGGCTCAATGAACATTAGACTGAAAACACAGGTTC
>JAOYSI010006565.1:0-12745 GCA_025775065.1 Hiodon alosoides | reverse complement strand
TATGTGTGTGTGTGTGTATATATATATGTATATATGATAAATAAAGTAACCCGCAGGACAGGAATCTGAAGAAGAGAAACTGAGGAGAACAGAAACGGACAAGAGAAACAGCAGACCCATTGAAACATTTATATTTCCATCTCATATATGCTTAAAGTCGAAGAGCCTGTATTACCTATTCTAGAATGTATGCCCATACATAGTCAAATATTACTACGGCTTCATATACAGTTTCATTAGAGTGGGTGTTATGTGAGAGGTATTCATATAGTATGATTTAATACAGTGTATGGTTTCACTAAAACACAGATGCTTGTTGTCATTAGGTTTCCATCCTATACGGTTAAAGAAGTTTTAGTAAAACAATAAAATGTGTAAAATATTTGAATTTAGATTTAGATTTTTAAAACATTTGAACATATGGACCCAGTAAATGTTAAAGTTCAGTGCAGTTTGGGATGGGGTGGGTAATTGTTCAAATGACCATGACTGCTCCTGTTCACTGAAGTATTTGATTTAGTTCAGAGTCATTTTTATGTTTTTTAAGACCTGATGCATTGCAGTCTTTCAATGCTAACATTCAACAACAAAAGCCATGATGTAGGGATTTGAACTAGACCTTGGGTAAGATTGTTTTAACAGGTGAAGTCTAACTCTGCTTGCTAAAACTGAAAGCTCAGCTTTGTCCTAATCTAAACCCTGCTACAAATCCACTCTTACTCTTAAAAATATTTACTTATTTATTTATTGTCTCAATAAACACAATCTAATAATCTGAGTTCACAATTAGTTATGTAGCAAACTCTTTTATCCAAAGCGACTTTGGATAAAAACACAGATTACAGTTTCCACATTTATCCATGTAAAAAGCTGAATGTTTACTGAAGCAATTCACCAATACACCACTACACCACTACACCACTACACCTCTACACCACTACCCTACTACACCACTACACCACTACCCTACTACACCACTACACCTCTACCCCACTACCCCACTACACCACTACACCACTACCCCGAGGCAGGTGGAAGTCCAGGAGAGAGGAGAGAACTGAAAGGGAAAGGAATAGAGAGATATGGGAGGGAGAAAAGAGGCAAACTGGAATATAAAATGAGAGGCTATTGAACTGATGGAAGAGGAAGGTCAATCTCTCTCTCTCTCTCCCCCTCTCTCTCACACACACACGCACACACGTGGAACTGCGGCGTGGATCTTTGAGGTCTGAGGAGATGCTATCTAAACGAACGGTGATGTAGTTGTGGTCAGTCCAGTAATGTTCAGCAGGCCCTCGTATCTCTCCCAGAGGGCTTATTGGTACTGCTGGCCCTTTGTCTGAAACGCCACACAACGCTCCCGAAAGCACGGCAATTAATTAGAGCGATTACACCCTGGTCTACCATCACCAACCACAGACTCCTTTAAGGCCCGCTCTGCACCTCCAGCAGTACTGAGGTATCTTCCAGGTTAAATTAATTTACACAAGGGATTGACCGGTATCAGAGGAACAGGGCAGGAAACCAGCACTCAGCAACACTCAGTTATCTTAGTCCTCATGTTCTCTGAATAGTTTGCACACAGAGTTTGCTGTTTTATCCAGTGAGCTGTTTTAATGATAGCTATAGATTACCCAGATTATTTTTTAACCTTTTTTTTTTTTTTTTTTAAATTTGTCATTCACCCATTATCCAAAATAAATCCTCAAGCAACACCCAAGGCAAAACAATGCAACCTCATGTCCGTTATCGCGCCCCGTCCCGTGAAAAACGCCGCCGGTCAGGAACACTGCTAAATCTTCAGCGGGGAGAAATAAACAGCAGAAGACTGAAATTTGTTTAGACTGCCAATTTTCCGCCGGTGTGTTTTGTAAATCGCAGGCCGCGGAAGACGCATTTTACAGATCAAAAAGGCCACCCTGCCACCGTCTCCCTCTTTAAGAAAGAGGCACATTTGTGACGGTGTCTTCCTGTAACAACCTGGTCTAAACGGCTGACTGAGTCCAACCACACAAGCCTGACAGTGCGATGAGTCATATTACACGAAAATGGAGAGGGGGATAAAAGAGGGTACATGCCTCTCCACTGAACACAATTCTATATTACAGGCAATCTGCGATAACACCATTTTCAATTCAGTTCAGTCCCATAAAATTACCATTAACATTACAACTCATGCAGAACCTAGATAAATGTAAAAAGAAAAGAAAAAAAATGTCATCCAATTCGCGTGGATGGGAATTTCAGTTCCACTAGATCGCCATCTCTCTCCACGCTCTCCGCACCTTGTCTAATATTTCATTTACAACGTTTCGTAAGTTAATTTTCTTCCCACTGACCATGTAAATCACAAATCAATTTCCATTTAAAATGCTTGACTACAGATTGTTCCTAAAGGCTTAAGGAATGAGCCCCAGAAAACCATTCAACACCTTCAGTGTGGGTAGCACAAACCTTTTGAAAAACCCTTTCAGAGGACTAATAAAAGGAAGAATTCTTTTTCTACTGAAAAACCAGGCCATGTACCATGGCTTCTCATTGCTTAGACAGAAGTGTCACTATGTTTATGGACTCAGGCAGGGTCATGGCGATGCTAACCAAATACAAACACATTTAAAGGGGCTACTATACAATTATTTCACATAAAAACTAAAGCCTTGACTGTATAGACAGTCGGATGAGAGGCGACACACAGTTATTTATATCCATCGCTGCCTAATAAGAAGACAGGAAGATCTGAATGGAAAATACAATTATACATATCACAGCTCACAAAACAGGTGAATTTAATAACATAGCGAAAAATCGTTCCTGTTGTGCAGCGCTCTATGCGGCAAGCATTTCACCTGCATTTGTTGGTGAAAACTGCCTAAATCTGTAAAAATGTAGTTGCAAGTAGCATTTTTGTGTTGAAGAAGAGGAACAGCACAAACTCGAACGACACAAACTCGAACGACACAACTCGAACGACACAACTCAAACCATGATAGCTGTGTTCACATACACAAATGGTTTTGTTATGTATGAAGATAATCAATCTAAGAAGTATTTACTTTCTGTGTTTCACCTGATGCAATAGAAAACTACGAATCTCGAGATATCTTTCTGCGCATTTACGCTTCAGTTGGCGCTGAAAACAAGTCACTCTATCCAGCCCACTTAGTTAAAATGTGGAGCTAGCTAGCTACTGCTTAATTTCTTCACATTTACCTAGGTTATTTGATCAAATTTATACAAATATATTTGTCTGGACGGGACAGAATCCTATGGTTTTCTATATTTATTTGTTTTCATGAAACTAGCTAACAGCTAGCTAACTTTATCATTCCCTTTATTTACTTAACCCATAATTTCTGTATATAGAAAAACAAAACCTGTCTCACATTTATAATGATGAAGGCAACATCCACATTTCAACAACAGCGCAACGATCAAATTTGAAAATCAACATTTTAATATTTTCTTCCTTATTTTTTATTTATCCAATAGCCATGGCAGCACTAGGTTCTAAACTAAGTGTGAATTGCAAAAGGGTCTGCTTCAGATGGATGGTGATTGGTGTAATGATCATTGACCATTGATATTCCTATAGGAATGTTTAGGATTATGTAATCTACTCAATCTGAAGGAATGGGAGCCGACTTCCTGTGCGCATTAGCTCATATCCTGTTTTCTCAAGCGCTCACTCAGCCAACCGTGAGCATGTACCGAGGATATTCAGTGCTGCAGACAAACAAGCATTCGACAGATATCAATGATACACAGATATCATTGGCCAGTCGTCACTGCAGCTGGGCCCGCCCTTTGGTTCAGCCCGTGTCTCACATCCACAGGCACCTGTCACTCTCAATTCTACGCCGCCTGTCACCGCAAATCTGTCAAATTACCACTGCAAGTGCTGCAGTCATGCTGCTAGTTACACCAGCTTTGTAATATTATCCTGTAAAATCTCAGAGAGTTGGTTTACAAGCTGAAATCATTAACCATGAAATCACTACCTGAAATCATGAACTGTAGGAGCAATCACATTGGTGAGAAAGTTTTAAATAAAACTGTAAAGAGAGGCCTCTCAATAAATTGATATCATCACAGGACCAAAAATGTTTTTACCCCTCTGATGCCAGGTAATGATGATTAAAAAAACTAGGGAATCATGCGCGTTAGGCTAGCTAACCCCTAATTGGCTCCCTGTACACGCTAAATCTGCAGGCTGTTTAGAAGCGATCGAGATAGACGTAGATTATCTACTGTGGAAACATGTTGATCGCCCCCAAGGAGCCGGTTATCCGGTGCAGCAACGATGAGCGTGATTTCCATAATTTGTGTCATTCCCTCGACTGCTACATGAATGTGATGCAGAGAGAAAGGGTTTCCTCTAACAGAACCATCATTCTGATCATTACTGACATGGCTTTTCATTACTGTACATAAGTAGGACAGCGGCTTTTATGTAGATTCTGAAAGCTGTTTCATGTTTCCTGAAGAAAGACACTAGGGAACATGGCTCTTACCTAACTATCCCCCGTCAGTTCGCTGGTATTGTGGGCTAAAATGCCAAATTTTGATCTAAGCGAATAAGACAGGCTACATTTAGAATGTTAGAAGACTTTTTTTAAAAGTCTGTTTGTCCACACCGCCTTTAGGCCTGGAAAAAAATCAGCGGACAAAAAAGGTTTTATACTTTTCCAACTACTGAATTGATAATAAACACGATAAACATAAATGCACATTTCATTAAAGTAGACTGACTTGCAGTTTGGTTCCACTAGTCGAGAATGCATAAATATTTAGCTTATATGTTTTCAAGTAGCGCGGAAATACTTACTTCAATACATCATAAATACATGAATACGTCATAAAGCATAGAAAGTAAAATAAGGAACAAAATTAATGTTTTTGTCCTGATGTTTTAGTGTTTTTTTCTGATAATAATTATCATTATTATTATCCTTACAGCTTTACCTCATCCTATAATTTTATAATATTTGCGTTTTGCATATTTATTTATAATAAAAACGGATAAACGGATAATTGTCAAAATGCCAAGAACATAATGCGTTACATCGTTCGAATATAAAAAAAATTTCCTTGGCTCATTGCTCTTGATTTATTTTCTCTCATTCCTGGGGAGGGACAGCGTGAATGAATATCTCCGAAGCTCATCAAACAATACTTTTTGTAGTATATTAAGTCTGGAAGTGATATGGACATCCACTCAGTCGAGAACAGATTGCCTGTTCCCACACCCATTTGCAGCTTTTCTCCACCATGAATATTCCCAGCGTACGACGGGTCATTAAATTTAAATACAGCCCGGTGTGAAGCCTTGCCTGGGATCACTCCCTCATTACTTAGGCACACAGTATTTTCTGTCTGATCTGATGTTAATTAGCTTGAAGCGAGCTGGCTGTGAAACACACTTGCTCCAGGGTCATGTAATCGACCTGCTCCTCTCCTGCGACAGTAGGGGACTGCATTAAACTCCTGATTAATCAGCCCGGGGCGCGGCCCAGCGCTGGCGGGGCGCGCAGCAGAACTGCTGTGACAGCGGGCCTCACTAGCCTGACTGCAGACGACAGGGCGCCGTGGAAACTCGCGACGGGGGCCAGAGGCCGGGATTTTGGCGTCAGGATTTTGAACTGCGCTTCTTCTGCGGGGAACACGTGGCTGGTTTCACACTTTCACTCGCTGAATTGACAGATGAATAAAAACTTAGGCCTTGCTAATTTGAATGTGTTTTGGAAAAAAGATTTTAAAAATTAGAGGCATAAGAATTGTATACAAACTATTAAGGTTATTTATTTGATGTGGAAAATCATTACCCTAATGTTAATGGTAGAATTATGTTAATGAAAGCTGATGTAATGACAGCACAGGGATTCTTGGCCATTTGGTTTCACAACGAACTTGACAAAGTAAAACAGCGAACGTCAAAACAGGCAACACAAGCGCACCCAAGCCATCGGTAATTCATGTTTTTTCCACCCAACATCGGCGCCTGCTGTCATGAATGAAATAAGGCCTTTAAACGTTACGCAGACAAGGAAGTCTGCAACTGTGAATACGCACGCTTACCCAGGGTCTCTACCCAGACAATTACATCCTTTTTTTAACCACCCACGGACCCCAAAATGCTCAGCGGTTGGTGCCCCAGTGCTCATGAAGAGTTCTGAAAGCAGGATTCAGGCCTGGTGGGCATATCATGGCAGGCTAATGGAACGTCCCGGCCACTCTGCATAGATGTGAGCGTTTATTGCGCACCGCCCGTCTTGAGTCCTGTTGTTATTTATGCATGTTTGTCCATTAGGGGTCCATTAACACGTCTGCCCAGGGAGACTCTCTCTCCTCCCTCTCCCACACTTCGTGCAGCATTATACAGCGGGTTTTATCGGCATTAGCATGGCCCCCTCATCTAAGATTTATAGCTGACAGGTCCCCATCGCTCAATCTAATGGCATAAAAGAGACAATATTTTAAACATTAAAATGAAAACCATTTACAACTATCATCAAAAGGGAACATTTGGGCATCAATGTTTAAAGAGATTAAAGTTAAGTATACATATGTGGACAGACAGCCATGCGGAAACAGGGAGGGAGACGAGAGTAAACTTTAGGCAGAAAGATACAGGAAGCGAGGAATGTACAAAACGCTGACCTACAATTAAAATAGGTTACTTTATGGCTAGCCAACACCACACTCAACCGAGGGTCTTCTTCTGAATCACTGGTCCTTTTCAGGATTCTATTAGGCACAACTCACCGCAGATTTATTTTCAGCTCGAAATCTAGAATCAGGGGATATTTTAGGGAAGAAACCACAGATCGCTGAGGCCTAGTGAAATTATCTTCCACCTAAACACCACAAAGGAGACCATTAGCATTCCAGTGCCTTTAAATCATCTCCCACTAGTCTCGATGGGTTTCGTCAGTTAGCACTGAATTGAGGTGTGTATTGTTTAACCTGACTGTGAGAGGGTTTGTTAGCGCTCTTGCTCCGCCTCCCGCGCCTCCCGCACCCCCCGCACCTCCCGCACCTCCCCCCCCCCCCACACCCCCCGCACCTCCCGCACCTCCCGCGCCTCCCGCGCCACCCGCGCCGCCCCCCGCGCCCCCCACGCACCCGCCGCCGGCCCCCCCCCCCCCCACCGCCCCCCCCCCCCGCGGGGCCCGCCCCCCCCCACGGAACAAAAGCCAATGTCACGTACAAGTAAACCATTTTAGGTGAAAACATATAACACCTAAAAAGAACGTACTAAACTAAATGATCTATATAACATTAAAGAAGTGACTTAATCGGACCAAGAAAATAAATGATCTGACAAATATAACAATACATTAGGCAAATCTAGGTATGTATATATGCATGTTATATGCGTTATAAAAACTATACATAACAAACTCCTTCCAACATAATAAGTATACAGTCCCATGGGGACAGAGCTGGAAGTGGCTCCAAGCAAGTTACTGGTGGAACAAATGTTTATCAACAGCATTAACTTATAATGAATAAAATATGACGCTTGCTTAATAATGAAAGAGTTAATTATAATGGGAAATGCAGGTATGGGTTTTAATATCTGGGAAGGAGCGTCACAGCCCAGGAGCCATCACCACAGGCTGTTTTAAACGGAGCTTGGCAACTACAAACATTCACCATTTTTTGGAGGAGTTTTTAACTATAACTTTGGACCTATCAGAGGAG
This sequence comes from Hiodon alosoides, assembly GCA_025775065.1. Lineage (NCBI taxonomy): Eukaryota > Metazoa > Chordata > Actinopteri > Hiodontiformes > Hiodontidae > Hiodon > Hiodon alosoides. The sequence continues at coordinate 5,041 of JAOYSI010006565.1, read as the reverse complement.
AATACGCCGTACTCAAGTCGGGTTTTGCCGCTCTCATGTAGAACTTCAACTCAGAAAAAAGTGGTCCGTTGTCGCTCGGCTCCTACAACAACAACAACAACACAGAAGTTCTGAGAGTCAGAAAACCCTGAGGGAAGACGCCATCACAAAGAAACAATAATAATAAAAATAATAATAATAATATCATCTCCTGACGGAAGCCTTCACATACTCTCTTACCACTTTGATGACGTACGGGGCTTCAGGGTCAACGACCTTAGATGAGGCAACGTCGGCTAAATCAGGGGGGAGGAAACTGTGTAATTACCAGTGTCTTTGTGGACCAGTACATGTTCATTTCAATGTCAAAAAACTTTCAGATGTGCCATGTCGGTTCAAGAATTACAAATACATCAGTTGGCTAAACCATGCGTGACTCCACTCCACGCAAACACTAAAAAAGTCTCCTCCTCCTGAAAGGAAGTGTGCACAAAATCAGGAACCAGATGTCTACCTCTCGATAAATAACAGGCGAGACCAGGTGCTGTGGTCGACAACTGTCCATGTCGGTCTCTCTTACCTAAATACAACATCCCAAAGCCTCCCTGGCCAATGGGAGCCCCCAGTTTCCAACTCTTCTTCCCGGTATCAGTCAGGACCTCGCCTGCGGGGAACGCTTCAGCGAGGGCACGCTTAACTGGGCCTTTCCCCTTCCCGGCTGCCTTGGCCTTGGGGGCCATCTGTGGTGGAGAGAAACCACCCACCGCCATAAGCAAGCAACGTCACTGCAAAAATACGTCCTCACTGTCAAAATCTACTGCTGAGCCGTTGCCACAGTGATAAACAGCTGAAAATCCTTGCTATTATGACAGGCTGTATTATTGTCAGTAATAATACCAATAAGGTACAAAATAAGAATCGTTCGAGGACTATTGTTATCATTTTTATTACTACACTTAGGGCCTCAAGCCATAATTTTTATTTTTATTTTAAACATACGAAACGATGCGATTTCCAGTCGAATTTGGTAGTTATCAAGACTTACGTAAGTTTTTGTTTCGATTCTTAGCTAATTTGCTAATAAGGACCTCTTTACATTCATTATACTCCTCATATTTACAATATAATTAATATATTGATTACATTCATAGTAAGACGTGAAACTATATCGTTAGATAACTGGCATTACAACTGCATTTATATTGATGGGTTATTCGGCCTAGAAAGACTTAAGGTTACAAGCTAGCCAGCCAGCTAAAATCGATGTATTCAGAGACATGTCGGTTAAACACAGCCTGCGCTCCCATTCCCGCTGTTTAAACATTACACTCGTTCGGTGAACAATCAAATTTACCTTTATCTTTTGTACACAGAAAAGGTATCTCACTTCCTTAATGATCTTTGTGATGGTCCACACTGCTCCGAAATTCCCGCACTGTTTTCCAACCAGGAACTCAATTCAAATGCGCAGCAGCATCGCTTCAGCCCATTGGTTAGGTCTGACGGGGAGGTAAAAACGTCATTGAGGACTTCTGGATAGGCCCGCTCCTTAGTTTAACGTACTCGCAGTTCAAGTGAAGGGAAAACGTTACCGTACCACGTGTCATGTATAGCCTACTACTACGATTTGATGTCAGAGGAGCTTCAGCAAGTCGACTGCTAATGCTTTGTAAGTTGTCATGTTAAATGTGAATACGAAAAAGCAGATTTTTCTTTCCTTAATAATTATAGTAATACGTATGATGTATTTGTATATATGTGTGGATTTGGCGAATAAAGGAAACATCACTGGAAAAGCTACACCGAAATTCACAGACCAAGAATGTGAAACGGTTTAATTATTATTATTATTATTTTTTGCTTTGCTTATATGTGATCGGCACAAATTTACATGAAAAAAAAACTGTGATACATACTCTGCACCCACAGGGGCAATTAACAATACTTTGAAGAGTTGCGTCTTCATTTTAATAATTATTGTGTGATGCGCACGTGTATTTCTTGGAAATCTCCACAGTGCATTCCCCGGCCTATTTAGTATAGTGAGCCCTCTAAGACGCGATGTAGTTTACGCCTCCGTAGCCTCACTTCCTTTTATCTGACTATTTGATATTGAAATATTGAATTCAACATGCCCAGAGGAAGGAAAGGCTCATAAATATTTCATGTTGAGTCCTATATCAGCCATACAAAAGTGTGGAACAGAGGAGCGGACTTCAATTTACATCACCAGGCTGCCTCCTTGGAGCCACTGCCTAAAAACTTCAATAAGAGAGGAAAACAATAAAAATAGGGGGAACATTCTAGTTTTAAGTTTTACCTCCGGTATTGTATTATATTGTTATTTGTTTGTTTGTCTGTCTGTTTGTTTGCTGGAATAGGTGGAGGGGGGGATTTATTTGTCCTAGGAGAGGTGAAGAGATTCCAGTTCTGACACAGATTGGCTGCTCCAACTGCTCACATCCATCACAAGTGCCGTTTGTCACTTGGAGATATGTGGCTTAATAAAATCCCGAACAGTCTTCTGTACTTAGGCAACATTTACAGTTCTTGCAGAAAGAAGACGCCTCAAGAATTTCATCACATGCTCATATGTTTTTTATTTAGACTGACAGCACTATCTTGTTAGAGGTAAAATCATTGCACAAACACATTGGTAAATATAGGATAATTAAGTCATAACTTCATATAGAGGCTAAACTTTTAAAACATTAATAATCATCTAATTTAACCTAGTGCTATTTTTACTGATACCAATCATGTTTCCAGCACTCTGGCATACATTAATGTTCCGGCATAGGGAAATTATTGGTAGATAAATTAGAGAATTAACATTGTTAACGAAACACATACATATGTATTAATTTTGAGGTGCTAATTATTTTGAAAGTATGCCTTGAAAAGGATTGGTCGTCCTCAAAAAAAAAATATGCATTAATAAGCTCAAAGGAGAAATGTATGTCATATAGTATTTAGTGTAGCCATAATTATATGTGGAATGTATTTATTAGATGCAAGCCAGAAGTGAATTAAAAATAAACGTTTGCAAAATGAGGGTCACAAATCATGTATTGAATTAGGTATCTGAGGGCTGGATGTTCCTCAGAGGATGGGTATTTAAAACTATTTAATGCACCTGAGGGGTTTCTGTTTTATGTTTAAAGAAGATAAAATGGGATAGCTTTAGGTTGTATCTTAATTAGAGCGGTATACAATTATATGCTTGCATTTGGCCGATGTTTTTTTCTTTTGAGGTCACTGTGCACCTAACCCGTTCTGTTTTTTTAAAGTCTAGACTGTCATGTTTTGTTTTGTTTTAAACTCTCTGGCGTGGGAAAACTGTCAATTAATTTATCACTTGAGGGAACTTATTCGTACCAACGAAGCGTTTTGGCGGGGGGCGGAAAGTGCGCCTATTAAAAAGCTGGATGCTGCTTTACGCGTTTAAAAATCACAAATTTCACAAAGGATATCGGCGAGTTTACAGAGACTGCTATTAAAGTCTCATTTATTCTGACGGGATCCTAGCGCCGGCTAAATCGAAGCAGATTTTAACTGGATTGTATCACTGATCAGAGGTTGTCACAGTAAAGAAACTAAATTAATCAATTAATAATTAGCTCATGATGTTCCAGCAAAATTCTGACACCCTGAAAAACAGGCCGGCCCAGACTTCATAGCGCCGGGAGCTGCCAGTTCGGGCATTTCCTTGTTTGGGGATGGTAACGCCCACACACCGCTCAGAGGCAAAGCATGGACACAAGTAAAAGACACGAATCTACTATTAACTGAACGGAATTTAGTCTAATAGGAAAAGGCGCTGTGTAGGTATGTGAGCTATGCAGGTTATGACAAACGTCCAATTATTTATTTTTTAAATATGATTAAGAAAAATCAAACTGTTAATCTGAATATGTTAGATTTGTGTAATTTGACATTTATGTAATTTGCTCTCATCAAACTGCTATATGCAGGTCTAGGAGAATTGAGGGAAAAAAAATAAAAAATCGCCGACATTGTAACTGCGCATATTCTCGTAGTAAATACGCGAAAATCGGTTCGTTAAGATAGATCTTAGATGCACAGACGGTTTTTTCCAACCTAAATAAACATAGACACAGAAATCCTTAACTTGATGACGTTGCCTTATAGAGAGTCGACACAGAGCCTATTTTATTTTGAGTCTGTGTAATGTGCGAGCTCCAAATCTAGTGTAGGTACTGAAGAGAGAGTAATGATCATCCTGTTTGGTGAATCATTTTAACAATAGTTTTTTTATTTTTTTATTTTTAAGTGGGTTGAAAAAAGAACTGAATCAAAGGAAATTTAAAGGTTACAATTTTTTAGGTTTTGCAATTGATTTTGCATCCCTTAAATCAAATGGCCCGCCAGTTACCAGAGATGAAAAGAAAGAATGCTTTTGCAATTATCAAAAAAGACAGAAAACAAGAAACTTATTTAATACCGAAACACTGTTCGTTTCACAGGCCTTCAATTAAATTTGCAGCTTAAAATTTTACTTTAATTATTTATGTTAATTACATTATTATTAAAAGTATTCATACTCTGCAACAATATAATACATCAGTCTAATAATTTTAAACACCCACTATTTTCCCATATTTAACATCTGAATAATCCTTGACTGGCACATCTTTGACCCTGTGTTTTGAGTAAAGTTCAGGGCAATGACTTTCACATTTGCATGTGTTTATCTGACGCAGCTAACGGCACCAGCAGAAAGAGGCGTAGACAACAGGAACACCAACTGCAGTGCAGTCCCGTAGGGCGGAAAAAAACAAAAACCCGTTACGGTAACGCTAACAGCTACACAGTGTTCCCACGACGATAGCTGAAGTGTCACAATGTGTAAAGTGTGCGTCGCCCGCGTATGTAACGCAGGATCCCTAGTTCCGGGCCATGGGACGTGCTTGCCGTTTGGGGGGGGGGGGGGGGGCCCCCGGAAATGGGCCGGGGGGCCCAAGACCGTGTTACTGACTGGAAAAACATTGACCCGAAATGTTGCCCGGGCAGGTGAAACACGTTGCCGAGACGTACGGCC
>JAOYSI010006564.1:0-12745 GCA_025775065.1 Hiodon alosoides | reverse complement strand
CAAAACTCCAACATGCAAAAAAATTTTTTTTTTATGCCCATTATTTTAATATACTTTTATTATATATTATTTTTTATTTCCCACCCGGTCTTTTGGGGCATATCTTTTTTTTATTCCCCCCCCCCCCCCCCCCCATTCAGGACTTTGTAGAGGAACGTTCATTTTGAGCAAAGACTTAGTTTGGGCTGTGTCCGACTTTAAACACTGTAAGAAGAATGAATGTGGAATAAAGAAGTTATAAATTGCTGTTTGAATGGCGATATGTTAATTCTCAATTTGTAACTCTGTATAGAGGGGGAAAAAAGACTTTTGTTAGTTCAATGTCAAGAATTAAATGAATTTCAAATAAAAAAAATATGAAAATGAGCAATGGGGCGACTTGCCTATTGAACTTAAGCTGTGTAACAGTTGTATCTAATCATTCTGGTCATATTGCACAGGCCATTTAACAGTTGCAATGTTTGTGATTTAAACTACCATTAATTAATCAACTAATGATCATGGACCATAAGACATTTAAAAAAAGTGACATTCCTAATTAATTTGTGACTTCTCTCTCTGAGCTCTGGTATAACCATATTGCCTTTTACCCTTTTGAACACTAGAGGGACCAAAACACCAGTATCAATTCTAATAAAAATTTGTCTTTGGATTCTGTTTTTCTATTCTGGTACCAGCCTGGGGTACCCCCCACAAAAAAAGGCCTTGGAACTTATTTTAGATGTGCCATTATAGGTATTTTTCAACATCTGTGAACGTAGATAAATGGCGTTATATCCAACTTGCTGGAAGAAATGTTCACCAAACTCATTTAGTATCTACTTTATGTGCTTGTTCTTGAAAACATTTCCCGAATGTGATCAAATCAGCCGCGGGTGCAGTGTTGCTTGAAGATCAAAATGGTAAACCCCCACTCTCCTGAAAAACAGATATCACCATCAGAAATAACAGGGAAAGTGAGACGGGCTCGTCCGAAACAAGTCCGAAAACAATACAACTTCCGATATTGATCACAAAGTTCACGCATTGTCAAATGTACTTAACGAACATGTTTACTTTGTGATTGAATATGACCCCAAGTGCCCGAAGGTTCAAAATTTCCAGTATAGTGTTTCTCCTAATACAGGTTTAGACGTGGTCTTGTAGCGTACCCATTAAGGGGTTAATGCAATAAGTAAAGAATGAATTAGAGGGTTTATTTTACGCTGGAAATTAATAAAGCGCAACATTTCTGAGGCGAGCTCTCTTCAAGTGTCACTCAGACGATTTCGTGTTTCTTTTTTTCATTACGATAACGTGCGTCGTTATACGGTGAATTAGGAAATTGATCTGTTTATATTTATTTAGGGCTTGAGTAATTGATTTCCAACTACGTGTATTTCACTAACGTCATTCAGGTTTCAACAAATAGCACATATTTTCCGATATTATCTTTTCCCTTTGACCATGCAATCAAGTCAACGAAAGTCCCCGTTACCGGTAATATCGACAATTTTTTTCTCACTCGGTATCGCACCTATACTTGGGTTTTGAGTTTAATCAGTATCCACAGTCCGAACGATCTTCCCCCTTGTAGCCAGAAAGCCTGCATATAGCGGAAAACTACGTCAATACTACCGTGTTCCATTTTTAACTCTCGCAAGAAAGCGACCAGCCAATCACAGTGATTAAAATCTAGGAGCCTTTTTGATATCCGAGGGGGGAAAAAAAACCCTGCAATGCCCTTGTCTATGCTTAAACACACGGCCTTGAGAGTCAGTGCATGGCACTGGTTTATGGAATATGTGTTATTGAACAAAATCATTTTCGTGTACATTGTATATCTACATTGCATTAAAACACGGTTAAGCACATTAGCTAGTTTTCTTATTAATTTCTCTTACACTGTGTATACGTTTTTCCCCCCGTGCAAACGAAACACACACATATTTTTTCCATAGGTTATTCAATCGGGAAATGAGTTTAACGCAGACAATAATATATAATACATAATTCATAATTTAACACAGATTAAATAATGACGACTGTGAGATGGTCAAAGCCACACAAACCCCAGGCAGAGTTAAATGCTAACCATTCGCACCTTTGAAGGTCTGTTGCTTGAATATGCAGCACTCACGTCTCACGTCAGTTTCCTTCATTATCACTGGCAAAAATATTCAATCAGATATGTAAATATGGTGTCCATAATTTGCTGAATACTGGATAGCAACATAACTGTTTTGCTGCTCTACGTTTCTAAACAAACAGAAGCATTGCCACGATGCTGGTCAAACCGCTCTACTGACGCAAAACTGCCTTTATGATCTCCACAGGTAAACGTAGATAAGGATTTATGTGAACGGTGGAAAAGGAAATTGGAGGCAGGCTATATTAACGCCTAGCTATCTGGCTCTGTATTAATTAAATTGGTTTTGTTTAATTAAAGTCCTCGATCAAGCAAACGGTTTAATCGCACCATCAAGGAATGGTCTAACATGTATTAAATGAAGGAATTATAACTGATTTATCCTTTCCGGTATTCTAACGCAGGTTTGTGTACATTTTGTGTACGTTTCCAGACGTTTGATAGTAAACTCAGTTCACGTTACTCATCCCTAAATAAGGCGCTACATTGTATAAAACGGACACAAGGGGCTCTGATTTTTCTTTAGATACGATCATCCATGATGTAATGTTATGTGTATAGATCTGAAGCTCATCTTCATTCATGAAGCGATCCATGATTTCTAAAGGGGGGCTCTTGAAGATGTATTAGATATAGTTAACATCTGCACAAGGTGCTCAGTGGTAGAATTAATGTGTAACCTTACTGCTCTTTACAGCATATTTGGATGTCAGTTGCATTTAAATAAGACTGTATGTAGAGGAATGCACGAGAAACCTTGTATACATCCAACATAGGAAAATCAGAATCACCAAGATAACAGTTGATAAACTGACAAACGTTGGCAGAAGTTTCTAGTTAGGCATTGGGTTATCAAGCAAGTGGGTTATATATTTTCACATAAAAGTTAAATGGGCTTTCTACACACATAGTGTTTGTGTCTTTTTTTAAACACGACATTTGGCAATGAGGTTGGATGGATCTGCCTCCTTCCTTGCCTGGCTAGGTGACTAACCAGTTCAGAGGGCTCGCAGGAATTTAGTTTTAAAGAAGCTTTGTTCCTGCACTGTTTAGGGACTGATGGACTTGTCGTTTTTGAGACCCCTGACAGAGCACACATGTTCTTCTCCATGAGGCAAAACATTCTTCACCTACTGCGCAACCAGCGACAGGGTGTGTCATCAGTACATGGCAAATTTGTGGAGTCCTGTAAATTTCGGACATAATGATTAGCAACCTTTTAATTGAGAAAACAGCTTCTTAAAGCAAAACCACTTTGCTGAACAATGTTGCTCTGCGTACAAAGATGAAAAATGTCTCACGGTGCAGTGTATTTGCAGTGGGAATTTGTGGATGAAGTGTCTGAGCACTGTGACTGTTTTTTATACCTTCTGCAGGCACAGTTTCACAGGGTCAGTCTCTGTCAAGGGCGGCAAACTTGGCACTCAGCATTTCAATCTCCAGCAGAGCCATCAACAAATAAAAATTCAACCAATCCTCATTTAGCAATGCTGACTACAGGTATGATGCACTCAGTGGGTGATTCTAGGATGCCAGATTGTTCAAATCTACTCTCTTGAATAGAAATTAGTAGCAGTCTTATTGGGGAAAAAATAAAAAAGGCTATGGATTCTAGTAGTAAAAGGAACAGATCTTGTTGTTGTGATATTTTATGTAAAACTACTGTGCGGCATGGGAAGAGTGTTACCCATCAAGTAAATTTATGAGGATTAGCATCCTGGCGTAGGAAGCATAATGGCAACATGGTCTCAGGAGAGTTTTAATTTTAAAGTTGTAAAAGATTGCCAGCAGCACGACTGGAACAGTCAATGAACCAATGAAGAATAATTTTTAACATGTTATCTCGCCGGTATGACTTTCCTCATTATTTGAGGTTAACCTCTGCACATATCCAGTTCAGAAGAATGCAGAAGGCAGGATGAACTTCACTCCTGGCCTTTTACTGGACTTTGGGCTCTTACTGATTGTTTTTTTGGTGATAAGGTTAACTACATATTATTAAAAACACAATTTTCTATTGCAAGCTTTTGGCACGGTCATCTGCAACTTTTTGGAGACTTTTTGTACTGATGGACACGATTATCTGTCCAACATTGTACTTGACGCTGCAAGTTAAGAATACAAAATAACCAAATGGGACAATGTAAACTAGAACATATACAGCATACACACAGTAGAAGCATTATTTTTTATGCTGTAACTACCTGCAACTTGTCTTTGAATGTACAGCTCTCCAAAAACCTGCAGTTCTACGGTTCAAAATATTTATTTTCACATATGAATGTTTTGTAGCTTTATATATAACCAGGACAAATTCAAAAGCAGTGCATTTAAAATAAAATAAATACTCAGCTGAAAACCTTTTTATGTAGTGGTATTCATTGAGTTTACTTAACTAAAATTACTTTTTAAAAAGTTGTTAAGAGACTACAGATATGTTTCATATACTACAAATTGCACGATCAGATTAGTCTGTTAACAGAATGTGTAATTTAGCCTATAAACAAACAAACAAATATGTTTAATGTGAGAATTATGAAGGTATAAGAAAATGTCAGCCTTCTTTTCCTGATATTTAATTTATTGATAATATTTGAAATAAAGTAGTGTGTAGTTATAGTTGTTGGCTACTCTGGTACATGACAAAAAAAGTTAACTATTGAAAACACAACCTAGAAAACTAATGCTAATAGTTAACTATATTAGTATATATTAGTTTAGTATAACTAAACTAATAGTTGAACGAATAACTCACCTACAATGGTAATAGACTACTAGTAACTGAAAAGAAAAGCACTGATTGAAAGGTTTGTAATTTCACATGGAATGTGTTTTTTTTTTACCCCTGTCCCTGAAGAACCTATGTACATACTTAACATTGAATATAATTTTTTTTTTATTGCTATAGAAGTTAATGGGCTGTTTCATATAAGCACAAAACAAGTTTCTGTAAAAAATTACACATTATACAAACAGTATAGCAGGCTTTGATGGAGCTCATCTAAACGAAGATAAGACTTATATAAAACAACATTTTCCTTGTACAGTCAGGACACATATTTCTGTGTGTAGTATCCACAACACAGAAATATGATATATATTTTCATGCTATGACGAAGTATATCCATTTATTTTTCAACCAGTGCTGCTGTTTCAGAAAAGTGTTGCAATTCCAAGCAATCTCTGGGTTTGTAATAAGCATTCCGTGCATGGTCAACAAACCAGTTGAATTAGCAATTTTCCCTTCTGTTGGTTTTAACCTTTAAGCAATGTACTGTGAGGGTCACCAAGGAACTAGGTATATTAACAACACTGGACTTTGTAGCATTAGTTAAAAGTAAAAATACAGTTTCTCTGGAGTTGGTCTTACCGCAAAAACGGGATTCTGATCTCAGTTATGTTGTATTCAATTTAAATAGGATTGGTAGTATCACTAAATGTGTTTGCTTGTGGTAATGCGAGATATATAACCAATTTTTTTGGTTATCTTAGATTTAATAATAAATAAACAAAGGTGTAGGAAAAGACATTCTTTTCTATCCATTGCAATGATGTCATTTCCTTCTTCGGCATCTATATAAAGCAGGTGTTGCGGCACTGAACGTTTCCAAAAACAACAGTGAAGCGACAGCGCTGCTCAGCTGAAGTGGAAGAGCCCGTTTTTCAAAAATAACGAATGCATTATTGAGTTTTACAAACGAAGGAACATCTGATACGTTGCCCGCTCAAATCCAAAAATGATTGCAAGAGAATTGATTATTTTTACATTACTGGCGAAATACGGTAAGGCAAAGGAAAGTTTGCTTAACCAAATACGGTTTTCTCTTTTTAGATTTGTGCGTTGTCCGTTGAGCCTTTTGATTTACTCAGCAGCCGTTTCAAAGCTTCCGTAAAGCTGTCCTTTAGATTCAGTACCAAGGACAGCGGTAGAAGGCGTTAAAATCTCAGAAGAGTCCATGGGCTAACCGTGTTTTTACGTAGTTACAGATAACATGTTTTACATTCAAGGGCAAATGTTAATTAGAACAGTTAAACTATCTCTCGTAAAATGATTTATTATTGGTATTTTGGAATAAATGTTAGCATTTTAAGGAAGATAAAGGGCATGCGTGTATCCATCTGAACAACTTTGTCAGTTCTAAAATTACGACGCATTGCTACATTCAGTTAATGTTTTAAAAAGCTCTAGTACAAACATTGATTTCAGTTTCTGACATAATACAAAGCAAAATAGATTTCATAATTTGCAGTTGTTGATCAGACTAAAACCAGGGATACTATAAACAAGATTTAATTAACTGAAAAAATGTATTATCTGCCAAAGCTGCGCTTTCACTACCAGTGTCTTCTGATCGCCTGGCGAAAGAAGACGTCAAGGTAAGATCTTTTGTTGGTCTATATGCTGTCTTAAATTTCAACTCTCTGAAATATTATTTATTTAATATGTACCTCATTTGTTTTATTGTGGGAGACTTCAGCAGTCATGATACATTTCAATGTATCAATAATATTAATAGAATTATTATTAGTATGAGCAGTAGTACGGAGTGTTTTTGATGGCGTTGTTACTGTTGTTACACCTGATCTCTCACTGTTGATGTCTGATCAAAGAATGCAGGAAACAGTTGGTGTCAGTGTGCATAGTATTTTAATTCATTATGATTTATGACAAATTGTACTCGTCAGAAATACAATTTTTTGTATGCAATATAGCAGTCAGTGCTCTGAACAGCTCCTACTTCCTGACCGATAGCAGATGAATTTCATAACAAGTGCGCTGCCAAGTGTATCCGTAGGCGCAGGCTGGCCATGTGTACTGGAACTCTTCTGGCCTGCCAAGGCTAGTCTGGGTGGGCCAAAGACACACAGCGTCTACACTGAATATATTTCTCAGGAAAAACAAAACGCAGATTATGTGACAAGGCAGCTAAAGAAAAAAAAAAAATGTCTGCACTGAAAATTCACAATGTCCCATTTTTCGGGAAAGTGCTAAATAGGAGGTATGATTGTAGCAATGACATTCTCCTGCAAGAATTGAAAGTCATCTGGTTAACATGAAGGCAATATACTGTAGGGGAAACTCTTCTGTTTTGTTCCTCATTGCACACTAATGGGAGCGACCTCCAGCTGCATTAAACTGGATCTGAAAAAACATTTTACTGAGCACTTTGGATTATATTAAATTGCTCATGGGTAGACAAATTCAATATTGCTCTGTCAAAAATCGATGGAATATTTTCTGCATTTGCATTTTGGTATCAGGCAGTGAAAACCTTAGTAGTCTGGACTGGGTGTATTAAGTGATCTTAATCTCTCAAAGTGAATTGTTAACATCATTGCACAGATAATTTGGTTGATGTGACCATACTGCGTGAGAATGGTCCATGTGACTGGACCCCTTTCCACCACAAGAGAGTGGAGGTTGATTAAGATTAAATCACCTTACTATGCCTAATCCATTCTTTAATGACTCTTTAGGAAGCCTCTCAGAACACAATTAATTTTAAAACAAGCAATTACATTTTGTTGCAAACAAATGCAACACTGAAATTTGAACATAATAATAATAATTAAAAAATAATCTCTGCTGAAAACTGAGAGACAGAATATAATTGGGGTGAAGGTGATGCAAAATTCCTGTCTTTCTCTTACAGGTAATGAAGTGCATTGTGGAGGTGATCGCCAACACCCTGTCAAGCCCTCACCCTATCCCAGTCAGCCAGGGATGCCTGGACACTCTGAGGAGAGGTAGGGACAGTGACAGCCATTAACATCCAACGAGTCTGAGACCAGAATTGCATGGTTCTGTAGTGGCTAGATACTAGCCATGTTTATTCTGTTGTTTGTAAATCTTTATTATACAGTTAAGTCAATACACGGTAGTGGTTAGGGTGGAAAAATAACAAACTTGGAGAAAGGGAAACAAAATACCACAGGGGATTGGGAGGGAGGGGCACAGAAAGACGTGTGCCAGCATATTCGCCATCCGGAAAGAAATGGGCCCTCGTCCAGCTGACATGCTGCTCTTTCTAGGTCAGCAGAAAGAGAAAGGCTTACCATTGCCATGATTCAGTAGAAACCCGGTCTGAGCCCCTCTGATTAATTGCCTGACCACATTAGGGCCACAAGCACCCTGCCATAAATTTCAAGGCAATTAGCTCTTTAAGACCAAACCAAAGTGCTGAGTCTTGTGAATGACGGGCCTTGATAAATGAGCCTTCATCCACCACGGGACAAACTTGGAGAAAAAACAATCAAAAACAGTTCCCTAGCAAAAAGATTGCACAAAATGTAAAAACATGGATATTCTATTTTCAGATGAAAGACTTATCTCCATACTGCGACACCAGAACTTCCTCAAGGAGCTGCAGGATATTGCTGTTCAAGGTAAGAGAATGTAATTCAAACACCTCGGCACTTACAGGGGTTTTGTATAACCGCCCTCCACTGTGTGCCATTACAACTGTGTCCTTGGTAATTTGTCACCCTTTGCAGGGATCAGTTGAGTGTCAGAGTTCACCTTCACCTAAGAGTCAGTACAGAAATGTAACCGTATGTCCACCTACATTAATTGAAAAGTTAAAGATGCAGCTTTGAGGTCACACCAGTGGGTTATTTTAATTTTGTTTAATGTTTGCTGCGATTTCCATTTCATGACGCTTGACTGATTCAATGAGGATCTATGTCTGAATGTGAGTGGGAGAGTGAGATGTGTGTGTGACTGTGCAAAAATATTTGTAAATGCTGGTAATTGGGCTGATTTGTATGCTGATGTCAGTTTTAATCTTTTATGTACTGTTATCATACATAAAGGGACATATTAAAATTTCAACTGTGAAGTATCTGAAATTTATACCTCAGTGATCACTTGATCATTTTCATACACGTAGCTATATGTAGATAAATTAGCATGTATTGCAAAGTTACAATATATTGAAATACACAATTATAACAATTTATTTTATGTGTATTAACTTATTTTAACATAAAACACACACACACACACACACACACACACATATATTTGTGTGTGTCAATAAACAAACCTCCGGCTGACCCATCAGGTGAAGCTGAGAGAGCAGACCAACACAATGAAAGGGCAGCAGATCACCAGCCTGAGGGCTTCAGCAGTCCCCTGGGCGTGGAGGATATGCCCGGCAAGTTAAACTCTATTTTCTATTTTATTATTGTTGACTGATGATTGATAATTTGTTGATTGATCAAATAATTTTCCACTCGGGTGGTGTGCAGATGGTTTTTAAGAAACTTGAAACTATGAGGACATGGGCCGAGACTTATGGTGCTGGTTGTATTTAAGTTATGCCTAATGAATCGATATTGTGCAACAGTTCCTCTGAGACTTTATTGCCGTCTGGCAAAATAGCGTCCCTTATTCTGTAAACATCTCGGCGCAGCCGTGTTCCCAGGAGGTGGGATGGGGAGGGACAGTGCAATGGGAGACCAGTCACGTGCTGTGGATCATGGAGCCTGGGTGTCCTGTGGGACACTGAGATGCCCTTGACAGACTGGGGAAGGCAAGAGCCACCCGCCTGTATTTAATCAGAAATGATTACCTGGACTATTGGGGAGTGCAGAAAAGACTGCTGGTTCAGTATAGCACAGCAAAGGGGGCATATGGCAGAAATCCTGCTGGGGTTCTGATCCAGGCCTAGCTCCTTCTGCAAAGCCTATCTAGAGAGCAAGCAGTCAAAGGGGAACAAGGAAGTAGTCGTATATGATGTTGAAAGGCTGAGGCAAAAAAAAAGAGAGAGAGAGAGAGAGAGAGAGAGAGAGAGAGAGAGAGAGAGAGAGAGAGAGAGAGAGAGAGACGTGGGGAGGAAAATTGAGGGGTTTAAACTGTAGTGTCACGAAGCTCGGCAACAATCTGGACTCAGAGTGTTAAAAACAAAGCCAACAAAATTTAATCAAATAAAATATATTGCAAATTTAATTAAAAGGGCTTACCTACAGCGGTCATTACCAATTTATTCACTTTGAAAAAAAATAACAATGTCAAATTCTACTTTGCGTTTTCCTCCCCTTCGCCCCCTTTGACAGGAGCAACTGCGCATTGGTTTGTTGCCATCCGCCACCTCTTCCTTCTTAGCTTTCCTGGCCTCACCACCGAAATAGAGCACAGTTTGGAGATCTCTAGACATCTGTTCTCCCTTTCATGTTCGTCCAACTCAACTCCCTCGGGACCACGCCCACACCACACCAAACCAGGCTTTCTAGAGCACTTTTACCTTCCGAGCATGTGACTCTCTTTTACCTGTCTACCCGTTTGCTATACTGTCTCTCGAATGGAAAAAAAATTTAAATAAAATTATTTCTAACCATGCCTCACATCATCGATAGTGCAACCAAACTGCCCCTCTTCTCCCGCTGCACCACGATCAACAGAGGCCACCCCTCTCAAGGCCATCCAGTCTTCATCCAGCTCTTCAGCAAACCAGCAGCCTCCAAAAACTAGCCTTCCTTAGTAATAGCTCTCAGTAAGCTGCCTTGAGACACAGTCGATCTGGCATAAACTCTAAAGAAAGGGAGAAAAAAAATCTGTCATGCGCTAGGGGTGAATCCCACCTCGGCACCAGATCTAACGGAGCTCATCAACACATCAAAACTAAAAACGGTTTAAAAAATTAAATGGAATATGTCACACTTTCACTCTCAAGTAGTTCACAACACTACAGAAGTGTTGAAACCTCTCTGATATTCCCAGTTACACTTCTCTGGATCAAGCTGCTGCTGCTGCAATGCAGCCAGTCAGCCGGTCTCAGAGCTCCAAAGCTCCCCTTCCCAATACTGACTATCCAATTCCTCCTTCAGACCGCTCCATGCTGGTAGCCCTGAAGGCGCCAGGAGAAAGGGCTGCAGAGAAGAGAGAGGCCGTGGTGGAAGAGAACGAGATGGAGCCCAGCGAGGAGAAGGACGAGGAGTCCCAGGAAGGCAACGAGATTGGTGAAAAGCCAGGTGACGAGGATGAAGAGCGAAATCCAGACAATCACATTTCTGACTCCCTGAACCAGACGGAGGAGGAGGATGAAGTTAACAAAGGTATGTTAAACATTTCACTCAAAATACTCATTTACTATGGGCCTACATGATAATGGAGAAGCTACGGATCCCATCAGGTTATTTGGTGAAAAGGACCACAAGATTAGCAGAGGAGTGAAATGGCAAGGGGTTACTGTGGGGTGTGTTGGAAGAGACAAGAAATGTCTATTTTTGAAGTAAATATGAAAGCAGGAGGATAAAGTCAGATTAATCACATTCTCACCCGATCAATAGATCAATAAACACTCCCCTCGGGGGACTTTCAGAGTGGGTGAGGGGGGGGGGGGGGGGACTGAAGGACCGGAAGGAGGGATCAGATGGTTAAAAAGGCCAAGCATAGGCAGGGAGAAAGCGGGAGTCTGCCCCTCTGAACGCCTCTATGAATTCCGCTCCAGGCTGCGTGGGATCCAGGGTGATTACATAATGGACGCTGGAGCGGACCCGGGTAGATGAATATGCTGACGGGAGTTTAGTGTCTGCTCCAGCAATCCAGTCATGTAGAGGAGAGCTACTTCACTGGTTCTGCAGGCTGTTTTTTTTTTTGCTGAAGTGCAATTTTAGAAACACAGAAATTAAGCTGAGGCTTTCTGTAGTATAATTGCGAGACTTGGAACTTGGAGCACCTTTTTTTAAGAATGCCGTGAAAACAGTGCCAGAAAGCAATGGGACAGAAGGAGATGTAAGCCAAAGGGCTGTAGTGGTGAAGTTATTAATCACAAGTAAAATCTATCTGAGAAGGGGCACCGTTTGCATAATGACCTTGATAAATACTCAGCTGTATAAATAGATGAAGTATAAAACTGTTTTTGAGTTCCTCTCAATTAGAGCATCTGTAAGTTTAAGACATAATGGGATCCCCCCTGAAAAGCTTTGATGGGGTGGGCAGAGATATCATATCCTACTTCTCAACCATAGTGGGTAAGGAATATCCTGCAGTGAGCCCTCCCACTGGGCTGAAAACCACAGAGGAGCCTGTGGAGAGGGAGACTCTAGATGGAGTGTCAGAGGAGAGGAGAGCGTCTGAAGGGATGAAGACGGACAAGGAGACAGAGGAGGAAGAGGAGGAGGAGGGGGAGGAAGAGAGAGATATCCAGCACTGGAGCCGGATGGGAGCAGGGGAGGAGAAGCAACGAGGGGCACTGGATAGTCCCCACCACTCCAAAGAGGACAGTGAGGGAGAGATGGCACGGCGGAGCCCCGGGGCGCAGGACCTCTCCATGTTGGGCCCCAGGGAGCCAGAGGAAAGGCGGGATGAGGACGGTAGTGGTAGTAGGAAGACAGAGGTATGTATCTCTTCACGGGCTGTCCATTGGGGGTGGTGCTGTTTTCACTGTTGCAAAAAAACTGCTGTTCTAATCAACCCCCATCCACCTTGTCAGAAGTAGCTTTTGGGTTGGAAATGCTTTCCTTGCCTGTGACTCCCCTGTTCCCCACCATCAGTGGATCAGATGTGTCTCGGCTCTGTCACCCATATTGGCCTCCTCAGGCGGGGGGGGGGGGGGGGGGGGGGGGGGGGGGGGGGGGGGGGGGGGGGGGGGGGGGGGGGGGGGGGGGGGGGGG
>JAOYSI010006563.1:0-12746 GCA_025775065.1 Hiodon alosoides | reverse complement strand
TTGTTGGAGTTCCTCTTGTTTGCTCTGGGATTTATAGACCCAAGACCCTCAACCCTTTTTTGGTTGTTTTTTTCCACATTTAATCAAATAAAATAAACAAAACAAATCAAATTTAATGATCCTCCCTCACATTATTACACACTGTTATCCCTCAACTGACTGCATCACCCTCAGTCAGGTTCTCTCCAAGCTGTAGACTGGCTGACATTGTTTTAATCCCTGCATCTGGCCCTAATTTGCAATAAATTCCCTAACATACATAAATACATATTCTATACTGTACATATACAATATATTTATAGAAAAAGAAACTAAAAAGCGTCACCGCACACGCAATGAAGCTTAAGAATAGAGATTTTTTTACCGAACCGTTTCCGATGTTTGCTCAAGCCATCACATTCGCAATGATCTCGTAACTACGCTGAACAGTTGTGAATGATGTGATGAGTAGCATTGGAATATTACAGGCAGATTAACAATATATTTATTAAGCAGCCCATATCCAGATCAATGCTTCTGCGTACAGTGATGAGTTGTGTACATTTCAAAATTGAAATTTCAAAACCCCTCACATCAGCCAATAAAATTGTTCATTAGGAGTGAATGAGCACCGCTAACTGGAAGAAAGTCTTTGCTATCTCAGCCGACAGAAACTCTCACAGCTCACAGCTGCGCCAAGATCCGGAGCAAGAGCTTTACCACTGACGTCACTAGCGAAGTCCAAGAGACCCGTTCTGCGCAAGTTCACCCGGAATGGAATTCCGAGCAGCCCCAACGCACCGGTGTTCAATCTCCGAGCACTTCCAGTAATGCCCTCAGGGTGCCCACCATTAATCCTGGCTACAGGCCCTCCCATCCCTTCTGGCCACCTGTCTGGTTCGGGGACAGATGGAAACGCAGTGCTGAATGAGTCCCCCTCCCCCCGAATGCTCTGCCTTATTTATCAGATGTAAATATGAGTGGCATCACCCCCGACTTCACGTGAGCTGCTGTGGGTATGCTGTAGGTTGGAGGAGAAGCGCTGCTTTCATGGGTAACAGAGACACGTCTAAAGCTACACCTGCGCTACAGTTCTGCATGACCTGGGGTGAACGGGTGCCATTAAGTGAGTGACAGCTGTAAAGAGCAATAAGGGCACCGCTCTCAGGGACGTTAATGAACAGCTCTCAAACCGGAAAATTCCTTCCAGGGCTGGCTGGGTTTGTAGATTAGACTTGACTGCTTGATAAAATGCCCTTACATTCAAAAGGAAGATTTATACCCACAGAGCCCTCCAAGAGGCAATGTGGGGAGAGAGGCAAGTTAGAGGAAAGCTAAGGCCACAGAGTACATATGCAACATTCAAGCGGAACATAAAATCTTAATGAGGGCAAAACACAAACAACAACAAAAATTAACTACAAGAAAGACGACACAGCGGTCATGGGACTGCTCATACGGCTCTCTCAAACAAAAGGTACTGTCCCAAACAAATTCTTATAGAAATAAAGGATTTTATATGGATTTAAAAAAAAATAGCTTTCTTTCCCAAGATAAAGCGTTTTCTGCACAACTGCCATTGAAGGGTCAGACTATCTATGCAATCCTGGCTTAGGACTTTATCTATCGATACATATGGGGAGCAGTGGAGCAAGGGTAGCCAAGGTCGGCCCCTGAACTTACGTTATCTTCATTTTTCTTTCTAGGAACGTAACATTGACCTTGTACACTCAGAGCCAAGAGGAACAATACCACCGAAATGCCTTATAAATTGTCTCATCTACCTCCCCTTCACCTTCAGAGTTATTCTGTGTCCCGTCAAAAGGAAGCCCATTAGCTTTGCGAGGGAGGTTTTATTGAAACCATCAGTGAGCCCAATGGAAAATCCTACACACTCAAGGTGAATTGTATTATTTTATGTTTTTTTTAAATATGTTCAATGTCAAACATTGAATGCCAAATATCTGGATCAATTGTTATTATAACCTTTTCAGACTGATATATGATTTGTTTGGTGCGATTTACAATTATTATTATTATTATTATTATTATTATTATTTGTGTTCTGGGTCTTATTGGACTCATTTAACATTGCTCTTACCAAAAATATGAAGACATGAACAACATCAGGTCAGATACCAGCATTGATTAAATTAATAATGACGCCAACACACCTTAAAATGACTGAGTTAAACAGCCATCTAAGACAAGTTAAAGCCTTATTAACTGCTAATCCCTTTAGCGAGCAAAGTTGGATCTGGCATGGTTTTAGCTGCAATGGCAGCACTCAGAAGAAATGGGCAGAAATGTTCAGCAAGAGACATCTGTTTGTTGAGCAGATGGGGTTTTTGAAATATCGATTTGAATTTTTCTTCTTTAGTATTTTTTTTACATTTTACTGCCCTTTATATAATTTTTTAAATATATTTCGATGTCGGTGAAAGTCAAAGCCCCAGACGTGCGAGACTGGGGCTACTCCTCTGCATTCCCCCAGTAATGGGATACACGTTGCTCCTGTTTGACTCGCCGTGGCACCCTCAAGCAGGCCGCTGACCCCTGCCAAGGACAAAATGTTGCTGCTTTGCATGCTTTGGTTAGCTCATGCTCAGTGGGGTTTACTGTGCAGGGGACCACTTATGATGTCATAATGTTGAGAAACCGTGGGACAAAAACAATATCGTGTAAATATATTGTATTCTTTAATGATATGAAAACGAAACGCAACTTCTAGTCTTGGTGTTTGTTGCTATTCTCCTAATCCAAAGTGGAATGAGCATCCAAATACATTATTTATCTGGGAACAAGAACATTTTAACAATGATTAGCAACCTGTTTGATTATTACCTGTTTGGATGATTTTAGAGGACAGATGACGTCCTGAAATGTTTTCCATGAGTAGCTAAATAATTTAATTACTGCTTAAATTAACCAATCAAGTTGTTATTTTAGATAATATTAACTGGACTTTATTTAAAGCAGGTGACAGCTTTAGTTCCATAAAACCTGAAAGAGAAATCTGAAAGAAAAAAAAAATCTGAAAGAGATGTAAATAGAAACATACAAAAATAAATCTACTTTCATCGCGGCCTGGGAATGCTGTCGCAAGTAAGCACACCCGCACTCTTGTGCGCAGCGCAAATCCACACACTAGCCTCTTCGCTTTCTTCAGGCAGATCAGTGGATGGAGCAGGGTGATTGTAAATTCAAAGCCAGCAAAGACAAATTGGCAACCAAAAGTCCACGATGTATTCAATTTCGTGCAGGCGTGAGGGGGAAGTTTAGGCGAGAGGATTGAATTCTGGGGTCAGTCTACAGACAGACAAAAGGAGGGTTGGTAGTGAAGAGGTAGCAGTTGCAGATGAATACTGAGAGTTGAGGTAACGTTCTGGAGATCTACATTTTAGTTGTTTAGCAGTCGCTTTTGCCCAAAGGGATTTATAGAGCTTGCCATTCGTACAGTCATCCATTTATACAACTGGATACTAAGCAATTCAGGTTAAGTACCTTGCTCAAGGGTACAACAGCCAGGGTTGGAACTTGAACCAGCAGCCTTTTGGCTACAAGCGTGCCACCTTAACCACTACACCACCAGCTGCCTCTGTCTTCTATTGAAGTTCTAAGTAGGATGTCTTAATTCTTGTAATGAGAAACCATGGGCAAACGCGTGCCCCTCTTAGCACTCTGTGAGTGCGACACTCAGTGTGAAACCCGGTGCAGTGAGAGAACATGGCCAGGGCTCTGCGCTGAGTAGTTACACAATTAACGGCCCTTTCGCGAGAATGCTGGCGGAAAAAAACGTCATTATTTTTACTTCTAATGATTTGACTCAAAACACACACACACTAATCAGGTAGTTAATCACTCAGCACACTCAGTTCTCTGAGAGAGAAAGGAAATGACCAAATATTCAGCGGCGCTTAAAATGTGACAGCTTATGAGTTGAATCGAAACTCATTAAAACAAGACAAATACGCTTGTGCGTTACTGGGCCCTGATCAAAGAAACAATCATTAATCCTAAGCCTTTATACTTACCCCAATCTTAGGTTTTATAGCAACTGGATTTCAGATACAAAGAGATTCAGTTATTCTCAAAGAAGCAACTGAGACAAAGCAAAGCCATTTTAAAAGAAATTTCTAGCATGGTTTCTGCAAAGACTATTCAATTAACTTTATATGAACTGCATTATTATATGGTTGTGTGAAAGATTTCCTTCTGTATCCCAGCTAAACGGGAAAAATATAACAGGATTTTCAAAAGACAGATTATGAAACAAATATTAAAATGTATTTTCCCATCAATAGACAGTCTTCAAGGCAATTAAGCGGCCTATGTTTCCCTGAGACATGGGAAGCGCACCAAAACGGGCTTTCCAACAAAACAGGACACATTCAAAGCTTTGATTGCGCGACGCGGCGCGGCGCGGCGCGGCTCGGCTCCCAAACCCCCAGCTGCGCTTTCCCAAGGTACTGGCCCTGATTAAACAATCCAGCCGCCTTTTGTGCTGGGGCTGATTATACCATTGCGTCCAGCTGTTTCACAGTTGAAAACTGCTGGCAGTCAGCAGGCAGGCACAGAATGTCAGGCTGGCAGGTCTTAAAGGGGTCTTAAAGGGGCAGGACATGGCACTTTTTTACCTAAAATATTCATTACTTCTATTAATAATTCCCTTGACATTGCATGGAATGTTCATTCATTCTCTCATACCATAATCACAAGCAGGATGGCAGGATGTTTATATCTGACCCTTGCTCAGAATAATGTAGTGTGTATCCTGATATGTATCCTGATATGTATAAGGATATAGGTGTAAGTAATTTCTTCCGTACCACAGTGCACATGTAATGCTCAGTTTATGAGTTGGCATTACTTTCTCATCCCTGTACATTTCTGCAATGAAATTGCTGACAAAAAGTTCAGGGGAGATGCTGTGATGTACTCCACATTGCATCGGTACATCTCTGGAAGACTGTAAATCTGTCAGCTCTGTTTATTTTAATGAGTGCTCAGCTGAATCTGCCGGCTACTGGAATGTCAGTCACAATAACAGTCACGCCAAAAGGTCTTCACAATTTAAAGCATTCTCCTGAAGGATTCGGTGATTGTTTCATTTTCTTACATAAATGTTACGATGTTTTCATAATGGCTGAGCAGTGGTTATTCAAGTGCCTTGTTTATCCAGCGCTTTTATTTAAATGCCTTGATCATGATTTTCTTTTCTTTTTTCACAATTTGCGCCCTGCCTCCCCACATAAACACACACACTACTGATAATAACAATGGTGACAGGAAACACAAATTGGTAATTGCAGCCAGTGCACAAACATGAAGGCATATGCACATAATAGAGTCCGTAATGGAAGTATATAATTTAAAGAGATCTGTCACGATTCATTACTAATGAATTTCATTATCAATTCCACCAAATATCTCAGTCACGCCCCCCACCACCTCCACCTAAACTGAATCAGTTTTCTTAACCCCGAGATAATGTCAATCCATGAAACAACGTACAAAAGTGTGTCCAGGGGCTGATTGCAAAGGTGAAGGTGAAGAAAAGTGTGGTGACGTAATGGGAAATGCAATTCCTTTTCCAGGCCTCTCACATTAAAAAGTGCCAACCGTCCCTCAATACTTGCACCGAAACAAAACATCAGCTATGCAAACGAAAGACAATTTTGCAGGTGTGACAGCTTGTACTCCAGAACTGAGGAAGGGAAACAAAAAAACTAAGAGGAAGCTAGTCGAGCTTGAAATGATTTAATTTAGGGAATGAAGGGTTGGCTTTCAGAAGTTTGCATTTTAATGATGGAAAGAGATAGCTCGAGGATACAGCCGTGTCAAAAACACTGCACACGGAATGAAAAAGTGGCCCTGTAAGAAGAAAATATTAAAAATCACTGACTGACACCAACAATCAACAGATATCAGGTCTCGTTTGTTGTTGAACACTTTCAGTCTGTTTGTAATTTCTGTCTGAACTACAGGGACCGACCGCAACAAAAAGCCAGATATGTCTCTGGTGAGATATTGCACTGCCCGTAATGCTGGATTTTTAGATTATTTTCCAATATGCTAAATCACTGGAGGATGCATTTTTAATGAAGCACGCGTCCCAGAGCAATTTTGGGTTTGCAGTTATTTCTTTTCATGGCCATTATAAATGTTTGTTATATATTGTAGTGTGCTTAAATCTGATTGAGCAGAGAGTCTTGCCAACACTTGACCGTTTAACATCCCAAAAAGCCCTGCTGATCTTTTTATAATGAGCACATTTCTACTTTTGTTCACTCGAGACCTCTCTTTTCTGTGTTCTTTCCCCTCACATCTAATTGGTACAACAGAACTCTCCTTACTCTCCTCACAAACTAATTGAACTGTAATTAATCTGGAACACAAGTTGCTGACCTCTATAAGAAAGATGTAAACCCTCCTAATCTGCAAATACATCTAATAAGGATTAATGACTTTCTGAGCCAGTGCGGATCCGGGTCACTGAGCCAGATTGTGATTGCATTTTTGACCCATCCACTAATGATGAGTGAGTCATCTTTCGCCAATATCGTATTCACCTTTTGAATAAACAATATTTATGGAAGTTCCATAGTTCCGTCTGACCCGGGAGTATTAGTCTAAAGCTCCAAAGGGATTTTCTGGATAGTTTGAGGGTGTTTTTTTCTGTGGGTGGACTCTGTGCCAGATGTTGGTGATTTAACAATGACTTAGCAGCCATCTTGCTCGCTTCTAATTACCAATATTTGTGTTTCCTCTATGTCTTTTAATTTCTTTCTATTTCTTCAGTTTTAACACACAGACAAATTGATCTCTCTCACTAAAACATCAGATAGATGCTTTCCAGAAAGTAATCAGAGTTCACCCAGTGAGACCCACAGGATTGATAAGAAATTAGTGCACCCTCTAAAACTCTCTGATTACCTTCCAGTCAAATTTCAGCCATATCTGATTTATGCTGTAATTCCTGTTAAGACGAATTTAGGCCCAGAATGAATGTATGACTGTTTTTTTCTGAGACTGTTACTACTTTATGACAGAAGATGATTTTTGTCCTTCCTGATCATATTCCTCTCATATGCTTGAAGAGAACGCTCCTCACAGAACAGGGATAGGAAGGGCATTAGTTCATATTTGCAGGGCTGGCTTCCTTCCAACCTTGGGTCCCATTTGAATGCAGCGTTTAATTCTGAGAGCGTCTCTTTCCAGGCTCTTACTCATTATTCAGTTGAAAGCCTCCCTAGTCTATAATGTTGACATTAAAGACAATGAATTGAAAGGCACTGTATTAAAAATCTAGTTTGATTTGTTCCTCCAATAGCAACCCAATTTTTCAATTTTTATTCAAGATTTAGTTTAAACTAACTTAAAATAAATGACCCTAGTGAATTAATTTTATTTTCATTTCATCAGTCACTGAATAACTGATTGTTCTTTTCTAATTGCGCTCTGACAATGCATATAATCTGAGTATGTCAACAAACAAATGATTTTGGGGGAAAAGACAGGTTGCAAATACATTGATCATTAACTTAAATTTTAAAATGATACAATAGTATTTACAAAAATAAAATTAGGACAATATTTGTGGGCTGCAAGGATTCAAGGATTCAACTGATAATGAAACAAAGCCAATGTAAAAGTATGACAGCAGCTTTTTGAATCATTTGGCTTGTTAACATTTTGTGGTGATGCAAGCAACAATGCACGTGGATGCGAGCAAATTTGCCATTTTCGCCAGACGGTAAGACATCATTCTGCGCATCCATCCGAATAGTTTCGTTTTACGGTCTGCAATCAACTGGTTTGCGCAGAGTGGAGAGGGAGCTCGCAAGGTTGGGCTTGTCATCCAAAACTCGCAGCACTGCGCCATGTTCTTGTCAATGTTTGTGGCTGTGACTTTGTTCAATATGCCCCCGTAGCTCTGACTCCATGAGCTACAGTAACGGCGCTGTTGCAGAAGTCATTTTCAAGCTGTCACGCAGCTCGCTAAACACTATATATTATAAAACAGTCTGCGGCTTCTCTAACTCTCACCACACAGTCAATGACAACTACAACAACATTGACAATCTAACCACCCAACAACCATCGGCTTGAACATGCCTCCAACCTGACTAATACTATAAGTCTCGCCAGTAGAAATGTATATACATTGGGTTTGTAAAATTCACAAATGAACAGGCTATGTGAAGGAAGTGTCAAACTTCAGACTCAGTGGAGCAAGGCTGGAGTAAAAACAAGAATCAGTGGTCAAGAGTTCAAAGGTCTCCAAGGGTCTGGAAACCCCTCAATTATCCAGCAAAGCACTGGGTTTTAATTAAATTTCAAATCCATTGTGTGCTCCAAAGAAAAGAAGACATCTGCTCTTACTGAAGGGCTTGTGAGACCACAGCTGCGTCAGGGTTTTCAGTTATATCTCACGGCAGCCCCCATTTTACCCAATTCATTATGAAGACATACAATATGTTCCTCTTTGGCACTCTAGATTCCTCTTCGGAATCTATTGTGCTACAGTTGTCTTGCTGGGGGAAATGGGTTCAGACATGACATTTGTTTAATACAGTTGTCTTACAAACAAAAAAACAGTAATCCTAGGAGAATGCATTTTTATTTCTGATTCCCTTGCTTATTTTTTAAAATGTTTTTATTAATAAAGAATTCTAGAATGTCTTAACAATGAAACAATGAAACTCTGATGACATAATTTGCGCTTCTTATGGTTGGTACTTCAAAGCAAGGCCATTAGAGACAGGATCTGACTGTGACAAAAAAATGTTAGCACTGAAAAACAGGTGTGATTTTATTATGAAGTCTCTAAAGGATTGCTCTTGCACAATGTAATACTTTTAAAAAAGACGCCTTTTTCGAAAAAAACGAAAAAATATTTATGCTATTCAAAAGTCTCTCAAAACTGATGTTAAACTAGATATTTTATGTTCTACAAAGTGATTCCAAAGTGATGGCTTTATTATTTCTGGTGTAACTTAATGGATTTTTGCTTTGCTGTTGAGATTGAAGTGACCCCTCGCACTGCACAAAAGCCCTTGTAAGCCTGTGTTTGGGGGCTGTGATGCGTGGAACCAACCTAAACCAAAGCACAGTGTCGTCCTCGTCCTCCGGAAAGTCTGCTATTGGATCACGGAGGACTTTACTCCGAGGCACTGGGGGCCCACTGGGAGATCTGCATCTGTGTCAAAACCTGCTCAGAACCAGGCTGGGTTAATAGAGGACAAGGGGAACCGTTGCATCCCGAGGAGTGGTAAGAATATCCTGTAAAAACACCGAAGGGCAGGAGGTCCCAGACGCCATTTTCAACGCTCCTTGGTGGGAGCAGTGTGGCAGGAGAGGAGCTTTTTTTGTAAGTGCGTCCTCTCTATATTACATTTCCGTCACTGTAGTTAACACCTGTCAGGGGTTCCACAGCTGTATTGTTTTATTTCCCACTCTATTTGCACATGCAGTAAGGACAATTGGGTCCATGATCTGAACATCATTATATACTTTTTTTTGTAGCATTTATATCTTTAGAACGAATGCCCCCATCGCTGTATCTCTGGGATTTCAATGCTGGCTGTTGGAAAGTCACAATTTAGCTGTAATGATATATTACACAATTGTGGCTCTGTTCAATACTGGGAGGGAAAAAAAGAATGCAAGAATGAGCCATTTATACACAATTTCTATAAGATTATGTAAAAGTAGCAGTTTTACATCTAATATAAGATACCACACTTCTTATACACCCAGATGCACCTACTGTAATTTCAGCACTTAACATGTGCAAGGGCAATGTGGTTAATCCTAAACGTTTCTAACATCCAAACTCTGTTCCTCAGAATGTGCTTCAAATGTTAGCACTTCTAGCTGCGTGACAAATCAACTGCTTGAGCAACAGAATGAAAAGGGGGCTTCCACGTGGAAATGTTGGGGAGGCAGCAAAGCCATGAAATCAGTCCCAGTGTCACACTGCCGTGAACCAGACCACCAAAGACAGCAGATGCAATCAAACATCACCACCTGTACATCTCCTTACTTACTCGAGCGGCCAAGGCACCCAGATCGCATGCACGGGACCTTTACCCTGTCGCCCTTGACTCACAATGACTGGGGTATATCCGCAAATCAGCAACGCTGTCTGCTTTTACAATACGTTTTATGATGAGGTAATTGTCCAAAGAATATGCATAGTTTGTGGTTGATTGAAATTCCTCCATCACAATACCGCTTTTTTATACTGTTTGTAATGTTAAAAAGAACATTTGGGTACAAACAGTGATAGCATTCCTCCATAGTGGTGTCTGTATAAACGTGTGATTCCTGGTCCTTGCAATAGGTCTAATGGTTCTAATTCCTCCTTTTCCTCTCTCTCTCTCTCTCTCTCTCTCTCTCTCTCTCTCTCTCTCTCTCTCTCTCTCTCTCTCTCTCTCTCTCTCTCATGTTAGTTAGAATATCCTGAGGAAAGAGCCTCCCCCTCCTCTCCACACACAGCTACCTCTCACTCCCTGTCTGCCATCTGCTTCGATGCTGGTAAAGTCCTACCCCCTCCCCCTCTCTGTGAACCACCCAGCCTTTCAAATAAACCATGCCTTACAACAAAACAGCTTGTGGGACATAATAACCCATGGCCAGGCCCTCCAGCTGTACGAGCTCCTCTTTATTTTCTCTATCTGGGGAGGAGGGGATGGGAGGGGGCGTCTGTCTCCAATTATTCCACTGTGGGCCAATGGCTCCACTGATGTTTAGCGCAAAAGGAGACACAATAAGAGGGGGATAAAATTATTGCAATCACACACGTCCTCCTTCCCGACTTCCTCCTTCTGCGCAGCCCCGCTGTTCACTAAGGCCCATCACCCGACATTCACTCCTCACCCTGAATAATGATGTCCCTCTGCCAGAACTGGAGAGGGCCTGAGGCCCCTGGATGCGCCGGAACCCGAGCAGTCTCAGGTTATTGTCTGAAATCTACATCGCGAGCAGACAAGCAACGTTTCACTTCGGCTGAGAGGATTTCCCCTCTTCCCTTCCCGTGCCTCCACAGTGGGCCGTCATCATGTTTGCGGAGGGCATTGCTCCGTGCGCTTTCAGCGGTGGTAAAAGACAGCCTGCCGGAAATTGAGCATTGAATGCTTGGCCGCTGCTTAGCGAATTTGGAACGTTTGTTTCGTTGTGGATGTTCCTGCCGTTTCTCCAAGCTGCTCACATCAACCTGAATGTCATCCTGTCCCTCAAGGTGTAAGAGTCTCATCAATATGCACGTTGTACAAGGTCTTCAAGGAAGAAGACATTATGTGCGAACACACCTTTTATGTGGTTACACAAGATAACAGTACAACCAAAGGATCTTGTAGGAATATTAAAATTGGAGTAAAGACTACACTCCTGTTGGACAAATTCATAAGACATATGTTATGTGATCCAAGGCTAAATAAACAAACTGACTTTTATTTAACTTTTCCTTTAATAACTTTTTAACAATCTCTCATTTGCGTTACTTATAAGTAACAATATTTTTAAAAGAATACATACACTCCTCTGTTTTAATGCCTTTAGATCTTTTCTAATGTCTCTTTTGCAAATCTAAACTTCTGTTTCCTCCATTCATAATATCCTCTGAGCTACTATAGCTTATCCTTCTTTGCCTTGAAGCTTCCCTTGGTGTACTCATATCCAGGCACATGCCAGGTTTTTCTTGCTCCACATCAGGTGAGGGCACAAGATTTCTGAGGGGGTGGGGGTGAATGCTGATATTCAGTGCCGAGCGAGCCTAAACAGAGAGTGTGCAATATTAAGGTATAATGTGCCCTTGTGTTAAAATGGGTTAGGGTTTTTGCTGTTGGTAATAAAGCTTCCACAGTGCTGGTAACCGTGACAGCACTGCTGGGTCCACCGCAGTTGATGTCTGGGGTATGAAAAACAACTCTGACGAGATATGGTGAGAGATAAAGTTGTCAGGGTTGGGGTCCTTGCCTCATTTGGAAAGGAGAACAGTCGCGGTGGAGCCAGACAGCGTGAAGAAGTACTCTGGGATTAAAAATAAAAAAAATCCCTTTCTTTCACATTCTTTTTTAAGACGACAGCGGAATGGGTATACAGCAGTCTTGCCTTTCACAGACAACTGCATAAGACAGTTGAGCTCCCTGAGGTATGTATCAGACCAGAAACATCCAAGCCAATCCCTCCTTTGAGCATACAATTTGTATTTCACCGCTTTATGTATTTGGGAACCAATGGTCTCTTGTAGGAAGAGAAAAGTGAAGAACAACAATGAAAGGTAATGTGAATAGCTGATTGGTACTCTAAAACATAAAAAAATACAACTTACATTTTAAGCTAAGGAAACAAGAATAGTAATAATAAGGATCTCCCTATGCTGTGGATTTTGATGCTCGTCATATTATTTCATCTTTGTAATAGATCAGAAATATCGGGAGCGAAGAGTAACTGTGGGAGAGGTTGGATAAAAAAAAGGTACTCACTTTGTCACAGCCCTCCTCGCAGTGATACTGGCAACGATAATGCTCTCGGGTCTCGGGCTGGCCACGGCTTTAAAGGTCCCCCTCCAGAACTTTTCAAAGAGCTGCTTCTCCCCTTGCTGGACACTGGTCATGGTGTCTGTGTTCCCCAGGCTGGCTGCGTGGGACTGGCTGCCTCTTCTTCCTCCGAGGGTAACTCTCGCCTTGTGGGGGGGGGGGGGGGGGGGGGGGGGGGGGGGGGGGGGGGGGGGGGGGGGGGGGGGGGGGGGGGGGGGGGGG
>JAOYSI010006562.1:14437-44537 GCA_025775065.1 Hiodon alosoides | reverse complement strand
CACACACACACACACACACACACACACACACACACACACACACACACACACACACACACACACACACACACACTGTTATAAGGAATGTCAACTGTAAATCTATTCATGGTGAAAATGCTACCAACGCTATTATTAAGCGTATTTGGAAATGTTGTGCATTAAGTGGCGGATGATGATGAGCATGTGAAAGCGCTCCGGGCAAAATTTTATGTCCTCCCACATTCACCAGTTCCCCCACTCTCAAACACAACATCAAACTCAAACCTTACAATTAGTCTCACTTCACAAAGACGACGCCACTTCCTTCAAAGCTGCTCTACCTTCACATTCTGTGGCTTTCTCAAAATGCACAACTTCTCAGCGCAAAGGCTCCGTCCGCAAAGGCTCCGTCCGCAAAGGCTCCGTCCGCAAAGGCTCCGTCCGCAAAGGCTCCCTTATACAATCCTGCAAACTTTTTTGCAGAGCCTCAGCCAAGTTTTGCACCAACTATGTTTCCCCAATCACCAAACCCTTGTAGAAGTCTGGTTACAAGGGGTTTCTTTTTCACCCTTTTTAGCTCTGGCTTGTCGTTTTAGTTTACATGACCTGATGATGATGATGATAATTCTTTAAGGACTCTTTGACAGCACAAGTTAAGGTAAACAGAGTACTGACATATAACTGTGGTTCACATAAGTTTAGAATAAACTCATGCTTATTAAGCATGCAAAATAAAACAATGACGTCTAAGCCAGTCAGTGAGCAAGGATGATTATCTAAAATACCGTCTTCTATAATGGCTTCTACTGCAAATAATTAGACCGGGTATTACAATAACTCCACACTTGGACCAAGGTCAGAAGGCATCTTCTGCACCCAATTGCAGTTTCACACGCATGATCTCTTCCAACAACTTGCTGGTGAAAAATGTGGCCTGTCTATATTCTAATGGTTTTTTTCAGGATTTTATTCTCTTTAGACACATCTATGTGTATTTATAGCTACCCGCTACCTCAGAGGTTTCATCCTGAATGTGGACCCTTTCAGAGGTCCTATATTTCTCTGCTTGCTCCTACTGTGAGCACTCACTGGAGACGTCCCTATGGAAATGCACCGAAAAAGAAAACAATCCCAAAATCTATTAAAAAAGAGAAATAATTCAGAGGGAGTGTTTATCATTGCGGTTGCTGTTATTTCTGCAGATGTACTCAGCTATGCGAGGGGTTTAAATGTGTCGGATTTCTCCCTCCAATTATGGTTATTCGAGAAAGCAGGCCAGACCAGAGCTCATTAAAAAGCAACAAGAGGCCTGTGATTGAAACAAATGAGCAGCAAAGGTCAACAATTCAACAGCATCGAGGAGATAAGAACACATGATTGAAAGGGAGTGAGGGTGAGATTGAGAGGGTTAGAATGAGAGGTATTGAGTATGTGTATAAGGAAAGAGGTGGTGCGTGAGAGTGAAAACGTGAGAGTGAGCCAGACAAGGTGTAAGTGAGACAAGGATCCAGAGAGGGATTTGAGCATTATGTTTTGAATGAGCTGTAAAAATGTTACATTACATTCGCTCACTTAGCAGACACTTCTAACCAAAGGGCCTCACATATACTGAAGTGTCTTACATCAGAACAAAACTTTAACTTCCACCGAAGTTTGGCAATGGTGGATCCGTGTGGAATGTAATCTGTAGGTAGGTGTGGACAAACCATCATCTCAATATAATGTAGTTCTTTTTCACAAGCCTGAACCACAAAACCAATTTCTAGTGTTTCAAAAATGCAGACAAAATAATAACAAATTCCTGGTCTACGAGGGTGGAAGTCATTCTTTTTCAAAATAGACTTTTGTCACCTATATGTAACACTAACCTCAGTAAATAGGGAAGACGGAAGCGGGC
This sequence comes from Hiodon alosoides, assembly GCA_025775065.1. Taxonomy (NCBI): domain Eukaryota; kingdom Metazoa; phylum Chordata; class Actinopteri; order Hiodontiformes; family Hiodontidae; genus Hiodon; species Hiodon alosoides. Next base: position 42,661 of record JAOYSI010006562.1, on the reverse strand, counting down.
AGGATGTGTGGGCAGAAGAAGCACAAGTAAGGGATAGGGGAGGCGGCAGGTCCTGACAGAACTAGGGCATATTGACACGGACACCAAGTTTTCTCTCTCCCCGTTGCAAAGCTCTCTCCGGGTTCTAATTGTTATAATTACACCAAGAAGGCTGCCTGCCGCTGATGTCAGAGTGAGCCAGCATATATACCTCAAGGACACACAGAGCAGAATATTACTCACTGCGTTCTGTTTGGCTCTGGATCTGCAGTTAATCAGGTCCTCTCAGGTGGAGAAATTAAACAAAAACGAAGAGTGGTGACGCGGTGTTGGACACTATATAGGATACAATCATGTATCCTTAGGGAATTCAGCAGAACAACCATGGCAGGGCTCAGTCTGTGCTCCAAAGAGCTGTCTCATCCACGGCACACATAAGAACTATTCCATCAGAAGGACTAAAAACTACAAGGAACCAGCAGGCCTCATTCGGCGCTAACGTGCTCTATAGGCCTGTTTGCAAATTAATACAGGGTTGTGAAGAAACCGTTCTGCAGGCTAACCGTGCCTGGCACAACCCAGTCTAGATCAATAAATAAACCACCCAGCCAACCAACCAATCAAGGCATGATTAAGTGATTACCTTTCACAACTGATGTGCGGATCTACAAAATGTCACTGACACGGGTATTGCATTGCTAGGCTTCACCTGCAAGTTAACAAGCCAGGGAAACTATAAATATAAGAAATGTGTTATGAAATTGTATTTGTTTGCGTGAAGGAGAAAAACTATTAATGCATTTACTTTATGAACATTATTTGATATCTGTTTCTCTAATGTACTTAAATGGTTGGAAATTGCAGCAATGCAGTCTGTTTTAATTGATGACTAATTGTTAATTGTCTTAACAGGCAGGCAGCTCAGCTCAGCTGTGCCCGGTGAGCCATTTAGGCCCTGATATATGTTCAGGTGTTCAAGCTGAGGAGAAACGTTTGTGGTCTTAGGTGTTTGTGGCTCACTGCTGTTTTTAAAAAAATATTTCTAACCTGTTCTGGTGTATTTTGAACCTGGTTTTTATGTCTGGAGTACTGACCACCTCCATGACAGTATGACAATGAATACATGGTTCATTACAACTTCCATCTGATATCTACCAGAAAACATCAAACGTGAGTAAAACTATAGAAGTAATATTAGACATTTTAAGGTATGGGATATAGATGGCAACATAAATGTTGATTTAAAAACGTCACATCCCTTTCGGGAAATTATTTGAGAGGAAAAAAATGTTCGCTTAAAAGAACCATCTCAAAGTGACTGCCACTGTAGAACAGAACTTCGGCAAGTGAATACAGAATTAATACAACATGAATTTTGGTCACATTACAGTGACATGCAAAACATTTCTCTGGACTGGGCTTTGATGCATTGCATCGGAATTACACGCACGGACACATGGACACACACGCGCACGGACACACATAGTACTCACACAGACACACACAGGACACACACAGATAATTAAACCAAAATTAAAATGGGCAGTGTGTGAAGCAGAATACCTTACCCCAATATGTCATCTGAATTGTTCAGGGTAAGGGGCTGAGAGACAATGAGGCTGACGCAACTGGATGATTGGACCGGTCTTATTAACACAAAAACAATGTGAGGGGTTTTTCTGGGGGGCTGCAGGACTTTCATGCTCACTAAAGGGCTCTTGGGCAGGAAGAACAGTGGGGGGAAAATGCTGGAGAACACAATAATGGCCAGGCCCTTGACATGGCAGGACCTCACACACAAAACAGTGAGATGACTGCCAGTTTAATGGCTACGAGATCCAGAGTGCTAATTTCCGCACAAAAAACAAGGGGATAATTAGTCTCGTTAGTATTCACATTGGAATGATACACAATTTGTCTGGAACCAAGGAATAGCACACAATACATACGTCCCACCTACTCAAGAGAGCAACAACCCCATTCTGACGCTTTTAGAAAGCATTATGCTGTCCTTAGAGATTGCTACACTCTTGGATTCAGTAGAACACAGAGCAGAGGGCATTTAGAGATTAAATTCATACACGTTAATAAATAGCTAGTATCCCAACAGGCTTCTTCTGACATGCAAAAGGCAATTCCTCAAATTCATTTAGAACTGTCATTAAAACGGTTCTTAAAATTGCACTTATTTGCTTACACCTTGTTCAACTTTACTGATGCTTTTAAAAAGAACGTTTTTCCTAATGTTAGATCGAACAATGAAACGTGAACAGCAAATGCATTTCAAATGTGACAATATTAGTTGGCCCTACACATTATATAACATAAAGGAATAAGTGAAAATAGACTAGCTTATTAAAATCTATCTATGTAACTAGATATTAATTAAACATGGGTTAAAATTAAACATGGGGATGCAGAAATATGTGGAGAATAAATCACGTTGGACATTTCACTGAGACATTCAGAGAGACCTGTTCTATAATACTTACACCTTACTGTTTAAATCATTCACTGTTGGGTTTCTTGTGACCTTCCAAAAGGTCGATGTTTGGAGATGTAAAGGAGAGCCTAAACGCATCGTTTTAAATGCCAACACGTACAAACATCCTGTTAACGTAAGGCTTTTCAGGATCAGAGTTGATTTAATTTAAGTTTATAAAGTTGATGGCAGAGCAGTCTCTGTCAAATTACAAAATTAGTCTAAAGGAAACAATTAACATTCCCTTGCATCTCCTGTTATCTCCTGTGCTTTTCGTATGTACTGTGTGCATTACTTTTATAATATGCCAGATCGTAGACAAAATTCTCACCATATCAGTTACTGTACATGTTTTACCAGCAGCCATTTGTCTCATTACTGTTGGCGTAAACCCTTCCATGGCAGATTGCAGACAGGATGTTGCTGTGGAGACTGTTCGGATGAACATGACGCAAGCTATCGGGCTGGTGTGGACACCTTCGTTGAACGTGATGCAAGCTGTCATGTCGCTGTGTGGACTGTTGGAGGAATGTTATTCAAGCTGTCGTGTTGCTGTTGGAGCACAGGTGGAGACCATGGAGGCTGTTGGAGGAATATGATGTAAGCTGTCGGGTTGTTGTGGAAACTGTCGCAGAAACATGATGCAAGCTGTTATGCCACTGCGGACACTGAACGCGATACTGCCTGATGCGTTGCTTTAGAGACAGCTGGTGGAGTATGATGAAAGTCATCACGTGCCGCTGGGGCTTTTAGTGGAATACAATGCCACCCTAAAGAGAAATATTAATTGGGTTGGATATTTCACTCATCTTCTTAAATGTGAGGTTGTTGTACAATGTACCTAAGCATGGGTGTGGGGCGTGATTCTGAATGTTGGGGCCAATAAATGACAGGCTGACGGATGACAAAGGACAGGCTGCATATCTCCAGCAGAGATACATATTGCTCATGTGGGAAGTGAGTTTTATTTCTGATTATTTGTTTGTTTTTACTTCCCCATAGGGGTCGAATGGAAACACAAAAGTATGAGTAATTGTCAATGACGGAACCGACATTGGCACAAAATGTTTTTTTTATATTTCATTTTAAATGCACACCAAAGAAAAGGTAAATTAATCTATCCCAAGGTTAATGTCAAAACCTTGACCTCACCACTTGACCTCACCAAATATAAACAGTAGCAAAATTAGAGGCTGTGAAAGCAACAAGAGTCGGCAGTTTTTTGTGGCACGCCAGGGTGTGCATGGTTCGGGAGTGGCCCGACACAGACTCAGAGGGTTAATTTATTCGGCCAAATGAACAATTTCACAAAAACAGGAAAACTGCAAGAAAAGCACCCTTCTCAAGGAAATTAGAACATAAACAGCTTTTAGCTTTTAAAACAAAACAATAAAGCAACAAACACAGTAGAAACTAAATCTAAATCTAAACCTGTTGACATAACAAAGCAACAAAAGTACCTCAAATGCATAGGCTTTTCAGTCTAAACCTCTCTGCTGGTGCTCTTCGAAGGGGTTATATAGAAATCTATGACGGAAAGCACCGGAGTGCGTGGTGTAAACAACAAAACCACATTCTCAAACCCCCAGGTGCACCAAGAAGTTCCTGCTTGGCTATCAGTCCGGGCTCACCTGTGTGTGTGCCAGCTGCCAGAGGGCGGGGCTCGCGGTCACATGTCACATTATCCTTCGCCTGAACACTCATCGTGTCCTCTGAGCTCCAGTCAAAAATGTGCCAGCATGGCGTTTCTCACCTGTTCCTCACCAACATCTCCAACCTATCCCACTCAATGACATCCACAAAAGCAGGAAGTGCAGCAAACTACGTAGTTGAATGAAGGGCATCTCTTTTGTTGATGCAAGCTTATCTTGAACTAGGAACATACACCAACATTCTCATACGCTGAAACATCCACTTTCCTTTCACCTCCTAGTACTCAAACATCTCTGTTTTTCTGCAGACGCTGAATCATCTACTCTCTTTTTCGACATCTCTCCTGACAGGGTGACAACACATTTTCTACGCATGGCTTTTGCTAAAGATAAGCATGACTGTGTGTGTTAAAGGTATGAAAACGGTACGAGAACACAAACACATCACTTCTGTAATGCTGCTGAGAGCACCGAAACACTGCATGGGAAGAAACACATGCTATCCCTACATAACTGCTGTTCGGAAGGGCCTCTTTATTTAAACATAACTTCTCTGAAACCTGAACCTAACAGAGAACAAAGAGGAGAGAGACCACAGCCTCCCAGCAAAACAATACCATCAAATATTAAAGGACGCCTGTTGTGACAGACGTGACCATCTCCTACAAACACTGTTTCATTCCAAGCTTGAATTATTGACCAGAGCTGGAAGTGCGGAGGGTATATTTGTGAACAGCCCATTAGTTTGACTGATAGCATCAACACACTGCTATCGTCACAAGTTGTATCTATCTACCAACTAAAAGAAAATTAATTGTTGTTTAACATTGCAGCTAGTAAGATCACTCCAGCTGTTTAAGAATAACAGAGACTATAACAGTGCCGACTGTTATATCCATCACTGTAAAGGGGCCCAGATGTTCATGTGAAAACAAGCCCTGCATTACTAAGAGACTGAGGCAGTCAATCACATGCTGGGATCTGGAGCTTATCTGACAAACAGTGCTCATTTAATGGAGTACTTGGAAGAACTTAATAATTGTCTATGTGCATTGCACAGACAGAATTGTTGCAACATACTATTCAAATAAATTAATGGAGCCTGGAGTACAATCAGACTATGTCTGGGAATGCAGGTGTTCTCACTACAACAACCTTGGTCACAGGCATGCACGAAATTTCACTCTTAAGCGTCTTTCTCTCCAACATGCAGCGCTATCTGGGTGGCCTACCTATACACGGGCCTAGGCTAGGCCCAAACATATTCCCTTTTTGGTCTCTAAAAAACAAAGGACCAATTCTTCCTGTTCCGTGACACAGTTTTCATTTTCTCAGAGGAAGGCCCATTACCCATAGCTTGCTTTTTCGGGGCTTAGTGGATCTCCCCCATGTAAGCCATGTACTTTACAAAGACTACAATACCTTATCTATTGTATCCTTAAACAGGTTTTTTTTTGACATTCCTTTAGGAGGAGCTCAGCAACAGTACTACTGCACCAGAACTACATTAAATCATTATTGTCCGATTGATGTATTAATGCCGGGGCAAAGTGAGCACACATAATTAATCTGTGCCGGTCACAGACTTTCTCCACGCGTCATTTGCAGAAACATTTTGTTGTAGAGCGTTTAGAGTGAAACCTTGCCGCTTCTGAGCAGTTCAGTAGTGGTCCTGTGGTGCATGAACGCATCATGACCTTGGACTGCTCGAACTGCACTGAGTAGTATGACATTAATGAAACACCACGGCACGTAGAGAGATTTTTATATTACCCTTTCATTAATTAAGTGACATGGGTTTGATGAACTGCAGAATGCGTGAATGGGTGAAAAATACGATAAGCCTTTAATTAAAATATGTTTTCATTGCTGTTATTTCTGATGTATAAAAATTTGCACCCTTGCTAATTGAAAAATGTCACAAGAGTCAATGTACTTTACATATGAATGTAGGTGGACAATGATATATCTCCTGTGTGAATACATTTTCATCTTGACAACATTGAGCAAAACACAGGATGGAAAAATAAAACTGCAGCATCAACAACCTTTATCGAATTCAGCAATACGCTACAGTTTACAATTTAGCACAATTTCCACACACCACTGCAGGATTGACTGTCTGGATGGATATTCAGTTTTTTAAATGTGTAGCCACAGAGCTTTTGTATGAAAGAGAGACGCCGTCATGTCCACCATGCGAGTAAGGGTGGGTTCACTGGTGTAACTTAAAGTAAGACAAAGAGTGAACGAGGCAAGGCAATGCTTTAACACTCCGGAGTGAGGAGTGAAGAGTGAGGAGTGAATAGTGAGGGGCAGGGCCTAGGAACGGAAGTGGAAGGGGGGGCACTGACGTAAAGCGGAGATTCAGCAGCAGTGCGGGGAAGAGTGGAGGTTTAATAACAAAAGGTACTGACGTACCACGCAGCCTAACTCATTACGTGGGATCTCTAGGTTCAGGCAATTATCCACACTGGATGCTTTTTATCCTCCCAGGTAGTGTAATAGTCCAACATGTTTATTGGAGCCTTCTCAGCCATGACGGTGAGGGAGTCTTTCCAGGTGTCTCTTTGGTAAAATTAAAATGTTAAACAGAGATGACTACATAACTAAAGAATGGGTTTCCTGCACTTGTTAGATTTAATAAGAAAATTAATCAGGAAAGGCTGACACTGAGGTGGAAAGATTCTGAACGTAAAATATTGGGCGTGATAATAATGGTTTCCTTGAAGCCAAGGAATATTTTCTGAAAGTTATTTTTGCATAAACAAATAGCAGATGAACAAACCAGTCTGTTTGGTGTACAAAGAAATCATCTAGAAGTGGGACCTGGTGGCCACAAACTGTCATCCTTACCTGAAAAATAACTTTCCATGTCTTAGAAAATAGGATTATCAGTACTCTCATACATTTTCATTCAATGCATTAGCATTTGCTACCTATATTTCATGAATATTTTCATTTTAGCCATAGACAAGACGTTAACTCCACCACCTTGAAGAAAGAAAGCGCTAAATCTAAAAGAATAACGGTTAATTTCCCAGCAGCACCACAGTGGTGGGAACCATACATTTCTGAGCAGTCATACCGCGTTCTCATCCGCCCCTCAGCAATGCTTGTGCTTTAAAACACTATGTAATTAACAGCAGGCTTGGCAGCGGCACTATTTAGCCTCGCAGCAGTGTGGCGTCCAACTGAACCAGCCTCCTCTGTGCCGGACCAACGCAGAAGCAACTATATAACAGTTTTCTTAACCGAAGTTCAATAAACAGTCTCTCTCACTGCCGTAACTTAGTAAATATTATTATTTTAACCATTTGGTGTCACGTCATTAGACACATTAAAAGACAATTTAGGTACAATGATGGTCTGCTTTAAATGTATCAGGTGTTATCTTGGCATGTAAAATACCATGGAACTGAGCGCCCTTCCCATGAGACGAGGCTGCTTTCTAAGATTGCAGGTGCCTTATGCGTACTGAATTCAAGTCCAAATGTTGAGTCCGCTGAAAACAACGAGTTTAAGACAGGCATGCTGACTTGAGCAAGTGCGCAGGTTTGAGATGTGCGCACTGACTTTTTACTTTTTCACCATTCCGTAGTGAAATTAGGTCACGTGGCCTTGGCTTCCTACACAAAGCAGGCAGCCAGGTCTGTGCTGACTTCATTAAGGGTAAAGCCTGAGATGTGCGTTGTCCAGGTTGGCAGGCAGTTAGTAGCGTGTTTTCTTAAAGAGCGGCACTCCATTATCAAAACACTTTACTGAGAGCTGCACTGCAGACACTATGCCAAACAAGCTAAAAAAATATTAAGTAACATACCAAATCACTGACATCTACACAAATTTAATGTATAATTGTTATTGTACATTTACAGAACCTCTGAATAATATGCAGGCTTTTAATATTGACTCTGTCCACCTCACTACTTTAAAATACCACATATATACTCTTTGGTTACATTTAAAGCCATGTTTAAAGCTATACATGTTGATTTTTTGGACAATAGTGGGCCTTGGCCAATAACTGGTGTTAGGCTCACTGAAAAGCACGCACCTCTAATTAATTACTCAATTAATGCCTTCCAAGGCACCCTCAACTAATTGTCTGATGTGTGCAGATGCATGATTATCATTTCCAGTGAGTGGTAAAACAAGATTGCAGGCTAATCTGTACTGCAGGCTTGTTCTGGTGTTGCAATTCTGCCACAGAACAAAGGGCAAGAACGAGCGGGTGATTACGATGACAAATGGCCAACTCATTAAGAAGACTTCAACCAAAGTGCCTCACAAGAGTCCATTCTCCAGGGAATTTGCTTAGAGAATGACACTCTTCCGTTCGGTTAATGATCACTTTCATAGTCTAGTAGCTCTATCTCCAGGCGGCAGAACTAGAGCATTCATGTATCTGGCTGCTGGGACAGACCGTTCTTTGTCATCTTCACCTCGCTACTCCAGGTCACATACTTTCCTCTAAAAGAGAGACGGCTTCAGTCTGGAGTAGCACCATGCTGTGAAGTTGCTTTGATGTCATTGACTAGGTATGGGGGATAATTTCACCACCCATAATGCATGCGACCTTTGACTACAAAGACAGAACCGATCTTTAATGGAAAGATTATTGAGTAGAGGTTCAGATATCTGACTAATGGAGGTCCTGTGAGCTTACACCTCACTAGTGCACAAGTGAAACATAGAGCAAATAATAACAGCAAGAGACCAATGCAAAGCACACGGTTTACACAATGTCCTTATATTCCTTACACCTGTAAATCTCATCATGCTTGGTACAGTATAATCCGTCTCGCTGCACCTGCAAATTCCCCAATGACTCAGTCCTGCACGAATTTGTCGGAGATGGTCCCACTGGTTCAGCAAATGCGCATGGGCGGCTTTCTGGCTGGTGTACAAAGACCTAAACCTCTGGGATACGTACACCGAGAAAGTGTTCTCACGGCTAAAAGGCTTTGGCCTCTCAACATCACTGTTCAATACATAGTCCTTGAGCTGGGCAATGGTCATACTCTGCTTCCTGAAAATGTACTACATGACAGGACCATTATTTCAAAGTGACTATAGCAGTTACGGTTGTCACAGGATATTAAGATAACGATGACGTGCGTGTCGTTTCTACAGCTCTCCTTGATCACAGCATGATGTCTGTATTTCCAAAAACGTGATTTGACCATAGTATGAAACTAATTTGACCACAGTTTAACCGCTACAAAGCCCCTCCATGGAAGTCTTTTCCTCACCAACATTTAAACATTTCCGATCACTCTTTGGTGTTCTCTCCTCAATAAGACCATTTTTTGGCTTAAAACCAGATGCAAGTCAGCAAAAATTGAGAAATGTAATCTCTGCAGTCAAAGTGACCTGGAACGGCCCTTCTCTGACCGCCCTAGCACCACAAGGAGGCTGTATGGGTAGGCCCAATTTACAGCCATCCACTCGCTGCTCATGAAAAAGATTTTTTCTCTCCTCACAGTTTGCCTCAGTTGACATCATGTCTCCAGCTTGACCTCTGTGATGAATGGTTAAACCCAGACAATAGCAAAACCGCTGTGCTGCTGCCTCATTAAAGCAGTTAGGAGCACTTAGACACACCCTTCTCAAAAATGTTAGCACAAACTTCTCAGATATGTTAGACACACCCTTCTCAGATATGTTAGCACGCACTTCTCAGATATGTTAGACACACCCTTCTCAGATATGTTAGCACGCACTTCTCAGATATGTTAGCACAACCTCTCAGATATGTTAGACACACCCTTCTCAAAAATGTTAACACAGCCTTCTCAGATATGTTAGACACACCCTTCTCAGATATGTTAAACACAGCCTTCTCAGATATGTTAGCACACACTTCTCAGATATGATAGACACGCACTTCTCAGATATGTTAGCACGCACTTCTCAGATATGTTAGCACAACCTCTCAGATATGTTAGCACAAACTTCTCAGATATGTTAGCACAAACTTCTCAGATATGTTAGCACAAACTTCTCAGATATGTTAGCACTTCTCCAGCCTCCCACCTTATTTACATTTCCAAGCTGCCTCCTCACCGTGGACATTTCCATCCACACTCAGTTGCTGCAGCAACAAATGAAAACAGGTGTACCATTGACACACCATTCAGATCAACAAGAGTTACGTGCATCAATGGATAATTGATCAAATTACTGCAAAAAGTAATGTGTGGTTAAATTGTCCTGGTTGACGATTGAATACCACTGGAACACTTGAATACCAGTCTAATATCAGTATTCTATACTTTAAGTAAGTACTTGAATTTGTCCTGTAAACGAATGAATCCCTAGGCTATTACAAAAATGTAATGAATACCCTGTGATTGTATTACACTAGTACAGTGATGAAGTAGCTGTCATTGCACAGCAATGAAAAGGCATTACTTGTGTTTCAGTGGAACATAACAATGGACAGTGCATGGTTCTTCTGCAGTGCATGGGTTCCTCTGCAGTGCATGGGTTCTCTGCCGCTGACTCAGTGCCTGGAGCACCAGTGAGGTTTAGTCTCTCGAAAGCTCTGATTAATCAGCAGTGTTGTATCTCTAATTATGTAGGCTTTGGCATAGATTTTATTTAAGATTGATTTAACTAGGAAACCCCCCTGAGCCCTAACCAAACAGCTGGTGAAGCTGACACGAAAGACAAAAATTTAAATGAAGGAACCCATTAATGCAAATCCATTAATGTCCAGCTGGGGGGAAAAATGGTTGCAGAGAGGTGACGTCAAAAAAATAAATGCACAGACTGTCCTGAGACCAGTGAAAATACTGCTACATGAAGACAAAGTCTATACTACTAATGACATCCGGACTATTAATCCTCCTGCAACACCCCTCACAGAGCAGAAACCAGAGTCATATCCACTACATTTGGTCATTAGACTCAGGTGAAGTGCAGATGTGAAAAGTATTTGAAAATATGGCAAACATAAAGAGAACCATCAAACTGATTGCAGGGACCAATGGAAGTGGCAGAATAAAATCTCCACTGAGAGAAAAAATGTGTGAAGGGGGAAGACGATGGCCCTCCAAGGGTTAACAGAGTTGTGTCATGCGCAGGGCTGGAACTTTATTGGTAATGGCTGGCTACAAGCCAGTTCTTGGCTTTGGAGAACCAAACACTTAAGCCTTCTCAACTTATAAATGTCACCTCAGTGGCCCATACAGACACCAATTATCAATGATCACAGCCATCAAGTCATTTTTGAAGTAGTTTTAAAAGTTACATCGATCTTGCCATGGTTTGGTCAATATATTTGACCTTCATATTTTTCATACCCTTGTTAAATGTAACCAAAAAAGAACATCATATATAATATAAGAATTATATATTATAAGCTTTATTGTAACAGAAATACCACTGCTGCCCACAAAGTGATGTGATATTAACAAAAAACGGACACCAACATTATAGAGGGCACTGTACCTTAACTGAAAACGGAAGTGCACCCCCACCAAAGCAATGAGAGTTTTAATAATTAAACAGGGCCCAGGCTTAGAGACGCTTAAGACAGAATTTTCAAGAGGATACACGCAAGACAGCAGCTCCTCTTATTAGAAATGATGAGTATTCCATTGACCTCTGACATCCAGAGGGAAGGTTTTGATTACTCCCCAAACCTGAAAATATTCTGCCGCTTGTCCGAGAGAATTCGCAGGCGTTGCTAAGCAACAGCTACAAAAAAAAACTGTAACCCCTGAATTCAATCCACATTCTAATGAAAGTACCGCTATTACTAATGAAGTCTGAAAAATACTCCAGTGTCCCTAAACATGATAAGAGACACTAAGTGCTTTTAAAACTGTTGGAGAAGCAACGGGTGAATCAAGCTTTATTGACTGCCTTTAAATAAATAATCAGTACTAATTAAATAATAAATAAATAATCAATAATAACTTTAATCTCAGAATTGCTCAGGAATAATGGGAACTACATCTTTAGTTTGCAATCCTTAAAAGGATTAGGAGCATTAAATGGCTCTAAAATAAACTCAGGAAAAGCACATTTCCAAAAGGGAAGTGGTTACTATTGCCTGTAGAGGCTACCATTCCCACCTCTAGAGTACCATCAGTGCTAAGAAAAACCACAAACTGGTTCTAATCAAATTAATCAACAGTCTGGTCCTTCAAGAACCTTATAAATGAACTAGGGCAACTGTTATCCTTCAGTATACTTTGTAGGAAAAAAGACTAAATTAAAAAGACAGCATATTAAATTAGCACAGACTATTAAACCATGCTTTGCGTTTCTGAATTATTCTCGGTTTCACAGCGTTTCTCCATTCAGAATGGCAAAGAACAGTCATGGCAAAGTGTGACCCAATCTGGCAGAGATTCGCATGATTTTTTACTTTCTTATTCAACGTTTCTGAGTGTGCAGGAGAATGTAGACAATATACACTTCTGATTACTGAATAAATTCATGTCAGGAGAAGATTGTGGATCCTTCATAACCCTAATAACAGCAAACTATCACTTTACATGGTGAATTCTCTGCTATTTATTTGACAAATTATGAGCATAACTGAATTCTCAATTCTCAAAACATCTGCTAGTGCTTCTCCTGTTTAGTTCTCAAAGTCTGCCACCCATTCCGCAAAGGTTAATGACTTTAAACTAATGAGGATTAAGCTGAAAATGAAATCTGCATTAATTAACTGAAAAAGGTCACGCAGAGATGACAGGTATTAAAAACAGACTTCCGACCTGAACAACCCGTTCATCTGCATGGTGCTGGAATGCGACAGTTTTAATATTTCATATTAAAGTGTTCACAATATGGCAGTCAGTACCCTGGGAGTGAGGCGTTCAATGGTTTCCTTGTCACCGGTACAGGGTGCCAAATGTAAAAGTTGCATGGGAAACTTTTTCAATGCAAATTTCTCCAGATTCAATAAAATACCTGTTTTTTAGATTTAGAATATATTTGACATTTTACACTCACCTATAAATCTATCCTGTGATGAAATAGGCCTATATCCGAAATCTGGAGTTGTAAATCATGTATTTAATTTATATCGTAAATCCAGAGTTATAAAGTATAAAGTTAACTTCTAAATCATATAAAATTAAACACTAAGTGGCCAGTTCAACTACACCCATTTAGTGCCGGGTCAGACCCACTTTGCCCCAGAACAGCCGGAATTCTTCAGGGCACGGATACAAGGTGCTGGAAAACATTCCCCACCATTACACCACCAGCCAGTACCGTAACCAAATCGTGAACTTGCTATCGGCTATCGGCATGGTGGAGCAGGAACCGGGATGCACTGGACCGGGCCATGTTTTTCAACTCCTCGGCTGTTTTCCAATGATCGTTTGCCCATCGGAGTCGGTTCTAATTGTTCATTTGTGTCCTGCCTGTTAGCTTGCACAATACTTGACATCCTCCTTCTACCCCATGACCGCTTTCTTCCACAGGACTGCTGCTAACCGGATCTTTTTTGTTTGTCACAACGTTCTCGGTAAACCCTAGACACTGTCGTGTCGACAATCACACCACGCTCAAGGTCGCTTAGGTCACTCGTTCTGCCCATTCTATCGGACAATCAATCGGACAGTAACTGAATGCCTCGATGCCTGTCTGGCTGCTTTATATAGCACGCCACGCCCTGAGGAATACTGAGGAAGTGAAAATATTTAAAGTATATATAACACGTTTGAGATGCCCCCTTGATGTCCATTTGTTTCTTGAGTCAGCAGAGCTGCTTGAACCCAAGCAGAAACTTCAGACTCAATCAGTGCTTTTTTCCCCGAGGGGGCTAATAAAATATAATATTGACTATTTATTTTAGCACACCTAAAACATTTAGTATATGATAACATTTTTCTGTAAATTCCAAGGGGAAATGGCCATGTAACGATTTTCTCTGTAATTCTCTGCATTTTCTCTGACGCTGCACATACAGTGTGAAGAATTTTGTTTCAATCACCTTGCTTTATTTAAATCGCAAATGTACTATATTTTCCCAATCAAATGGATCAATATGTCAGTCTCGGTTGAAACTTCTTTCAAATAAAAGCATAATAATTAAAAAACAAAGACATACTTCATGGTTCTTAATTGTTGCCACTGAATGTGTTGCGCCTTAAAGCCGACCATCCGATGAAGTCATCAGCCACCAATAAGGCAGTGCAGGGTTGCACTAGCTATGTAGAAACGCATTTCCAAGCACCCCGTATCGATTATTCAAGCTATGACCCGACTTTGCCAGTGTGCTAGATATTACAGGCAAAGTTGTAGGTTACTTCACTCTGAAAAGCAATAAATGAACCAGATGGTAATGACCAGATGGTTATGAACCAGATAGGCTATGGGGCCTTCCAAAAATCTGTAACTTTGTGCTTAATCTCTTTGTTTTCATGGGTTTAGTTTCTCAGAAATTCTGCAGGAAAATGATAAGTACTTTTAATTAGCAATGGTGGACGACAGTAAAATCCTAGTATGTTGGGCTGAAGGGCCTGTCTACTGAAGATTGACCAAACAGGGGCACCCCATGAGCTTTCTGGACAGGTCTAATTTGCATGCAAAATTACAGATTTAGGATCTAAATTAAGTATTTCATTTACAAATTACTCTGGATTTAGGATATAAATTGAATCTAAATTAGTCACATTATAGATAGTGATTTATTTAGAAATATTTTTTGTTGGTAAGATTATTAAATAATGATAATATGAGTGCCTTTTTGTTATAAGTGAGAAGAAAAAACAGAGGTAAAAATATTTTTAATCTGGAAAAACTGGCATGGAAAACAGGTTGCATTGACCTATCTCACAGCTTTGCTCAAAAGCTTTCCTTCCTTTGATAAATGGGAAAATTATTATTAACAAGGGCAACATACTCCACTTAACTTTATAGTAAAATACTAGACTGTTAGGACTGTCTACTGGTATATTCTAAACACAGATGTGTGAAATTATTTCTTTCTTTGCAGTTGATTAAATATCTCAAAAACACGCAAGTTAACATATCTCTGATCATCACACAAAAGTGGCACTTAAAAGTTTATGTGGTGAACACGTTTATTAAAAAAGTGAGATTTAAGGGCAAATTTTCAGACGCAATGTCTTGGTGGAACGGATGGAACAAAAAGCGGAGAGAATCCATTTCAGGAAGATCTGTACAAAAACTAAAAAAGCACGTCTAAGCTCAGACTTGGCGCCCCTGTTTAATCATTTTCTGCTTCTCTCTGCCCCTGCTCCCATTAGACCACCTCCTCAGATCAGGCCATGCCTGTGCTCCACAGAATCCTAATCAAGGCACTCCATCCATTGATCACCTCTGCCAACGGAGGCATACAGTTACATCTTCACTCTTATTTGACCGACTGCCTCATATGAGAGACAATCAGTATGATTGAGAGCTCCTAATTAAAGAGCCTGACTGTACCTATACGCTTCTGTCGTGAATATTCTTTACTGCGGAAGTTCATTACAGTGGCTGATTTAGTTGCTTTTCAATTCACAAAATTTATCTAAGACCAAAGGTAAAAGTTCTTCCTGAATTCTACTGGGTGTCTTGGTAAATAAAAGTGTTTACATTCGCTAGATAAGTATCTTTAACATCACATACAGCCTTTAACTTGAACCTTCCAGCATAAGGGCAAGGTCATATATATATATGTAAATATTTATGTAAAATATATGTTAAATATATGTGTAAACATGTTCTAACTAGATCTTAAATAACACTGCTTGATCATTTTTATTCTAGAAAATCCACACATTTATCAAAAAACGGTTGACATAAAATGCTTTTTTTGACAGTGGGGTGCTATCATGCATATTTTAAGTAAAAGTTTGTTTATTAAATCTTTCCAAATAAAAAAAAAAAGTTTAGATTTGATTCCAGTCTAAATTTTAGAGGTTGATAGTTTTCACAATATCCTAGATCGTATTCGCTCTAACCTTTAGTTACAACACCACATTCATTATACAAGACTGCACAGTACCATGAAGACCAGTCACGTCTTCGCATCATTATAGCCGGTAAAATGACTGGAAAGATCACCATGATTACAGGTCAAATAGACAGAAAAACTACACACTGAACACACTAAAGGTAACTGAAACATTGTGTGCATGACTCCTTGTCCTACATGCACCAAGTCGTTCTCGCAGACTTAGACTACACAAACCACAAATGTCAATTTGTGCATCTTTACATTTTTTAATGTCTCACAACCTTTGTGCTAGCAGTTTACATATATATTATTTCAATCAAGTTTTAAGGCTAAAAATAAATAAATACAAATAGATGACACTGTAGGACCAATCAGCCATAAAAACTTAAGGCCTGCTCAACCCTCTTCCTTAGGGCTGCAGGTGCAGTTACTACGGCTATAAATTACTCCAAATGTCCCCTGTCATAACGCGCCATTCATTTTACCCCATCTGGCCGCTCCTGTCCTAATGGCCCCCTTGTTTCCAGCTCTCAGAACTCCCATGTGCTTTACGAGCTGCTCTACAAATAAATTCTACCCACTGCCTGCTCTGTCCATTAACGCCACCAACCTCCGTCTCCCTCCTCTCCTAAAGATTGGCGCAATGCAACGCCACATATAGTAAATAGTTTTCCTGCCTCATCTCTCATGTGGAGCCGACCCTTTGCCAAAGCCTGTTTACCCAAGCCCGTCTTTGGAAGGTGAAAAACACAAAGATCCAGGTAAACAAAAGTAATAGACCCAGCTTCAGTGGACGCACTACTGACATAACAACAATGAAACAATGAATTTCTTCCTCCAATGAACTCCCTGACCGTGCCTTTCCTGTCTCACTCTTCCTCTGCATAGCTCTCACACAAATAAAACCCTCTCTGGGGTCCTGCCATTGGTATTTATAGGGGAAACCAAAAAGTGTTACACAGATGTACTGTAATCTGACTAATACATTCTCAACACCAAGAGAAAATGCTAAGATGAGGGTTATTATTCAGGTTATTATTCATTATTCAATTAATGTTAAATTAATAAGGTTGAGAAATAAACCTCAACTCATATATGACAGGTCTCCGATTGATTGTTGCTGGGAAGGCTGTTTCCGGTAACTTTAAGTACATCCTTTCTTCAAGGGCAAGTACAGAGTCCTGATCATTTGATAAACATTTTCGCTCAGCAGAGTTAGCCTTTCCAAAGCAGGTGAGCTGGCTTTGTTTCCCTTAGCAGAGGGGGTGATTTTGTTAGGGACGGCGTCACTCTGAGAACAGACTGCTAATGCGCGAGGAGAATGAACAGACGTGGGGTTTCAGAGTGCATTCCTCACTCCGAGCAGCTGAGAGGCAGCGCATGTGCTCGGGAAAAGGTCACGTTTCCTATCGTTAATAAGCGATGGGAACGTCATGGGAAAAAAATGTATTTTAATTCCTCTCTCAACCACATGTATTTACATCTGATGGAGTGGATTCCATTGTTAGGTTGCCAGAAAGGAAGGGTTGCTTTTCAAGGGGGTTTTCTAGTCCAATCTCTGTGGTAGATGGTTGAATGTAGCTGAAAAAGTTTCAACAGGGATGGAACCATCTTTGTCAATACATAGAAGAAGGACTCTATACTGTTAAAATTTGATTGTGGTTAAGTGGATTTATAAAGATCCTCGACTTAGGCCCTTGAATTTAAATTGTTTTGGCTGAAAAACTATTGTAAATAAAGAATGCAAACCCATTATTTCCACAAATGGAACATCAGAGACTGTGGCTGTAATCTTCTTACAGATTGTCAAAATATATATTAAAAGAAATACACTTTGTATAGAAGAAAAAAGAATAGAGGACATCATATAATATTAGTAAATATATAATGGATTTATACCTAAAGAACTGAGCTTATGAGATAAATATATTTTCCTGCTAAAAAAAAGAAAAGGTTAATACAATAACAGAAAATACTACTATTAGCAGAAACTGTCAGATCTATGTGACGTGTAACGTAAAATAGATATTTTCTTCATTCATTTTTCACCATATTTAATGAAATAATACTTTTCATCTCACATTTTATAAAAACTACATTCTGGATTTGAGAGTGTTTATGCAATTAAGCCTGCTGACCAAGTTTACATTCAGGCAATGGAATGAGGTTGACATTTTTTGTTTACACATCAACCTGAAGCCAAGGGTCTAGCTAAACTAAACTCCTTTAATCAAAATTTGAGTCAAAGGGGTAAGAAAACCTGTTTCTGGAGCACAACGATCCAACAGATTTTCAAGGGCTCTCTTATTAGTGAAACATTGAGTACCTGGAACACTTGGTCATGTGCTGTAATTCAGCATGACAATTTATACAATTTAGTGATTAAGGGATTGAGTGGAATGAAAACCAGAACTATCTCTGGCAAGCATATGTTCATTTAATTAATTACAAAACACTTATAAACGGGAAAAATATTTATTAAATGTTACTCATGCGCAAAATATTATTTAAACAATTTAAAAATTAAATACATTATTTAATTAAATGATATTCAAGAAATTATTGAATATTGGAGCTTGATTTTAGGAATGTTCCTGTTTGTGTGACACTAGTTTTTCTTCCAAATGTGAGAAAAAAAATCTCCATCTCACATTTGGCACCCCATACAGATGAACTTGTTTTATCACGCTTCAAGAGGAGATATTATCATGTCATTATCATATCACTATCATATCATTTGTTAACAACATCTCAGATGCAAAGATTTAACAAGGAAGCACATCTGCTTAAGATACATCTTTGAGAATAACTAACACTGGAAGCGTAAACACATGGTCAACATATCTCCAGTGCGTGCTTACATGTCTGTGAGGAGATCTGAGTGGGCGTGTGGCGTGTGCATCTACATTTGAGTGTTTCAGAAGCATTTTGCCTGCAGTCAGAAAAGTCTTTGATGTTTCTCTAATGGAGCGAGAGGAAAAGTGCTGTAATTTATGTGTTAAGACGAACCTTTCAAATGTTTAGGGAGAACTCTGGACAAACAAACTGTCTTGTTAGAAACGTCCATGTTCTGCACATCTTCAGCATATCAAAGTTAGAATAAACGCCTGTATCCCAGGTTCCTTGCTTCTCAGTCATCGCCAGAAAGCTCAAAATGCGAGGCGAGCAGTTCTGAATCTTGAGCACGGAAACATTTCTCTCACTCTTCGCACGTAAAACATGTCTGTTAGCAATCAATTTCCACTGTGCTCGCCCACAGCACCTGAACTGCGAGAGCTGGACTTTATCTGCCATCGTGGCTATTTTCAGTGCCACCTCGGACTAAAATCTGAACTGTGGTTCCCTGAAATTAAACATATAAATCATCACTAATAGGTTATTTTCCTTAAAGAACAGCAGAATTATAGTATTAGTAGTAGTAGTAGTAGTAGTAGTACTTTATTTATCCCCCATGGGGGAAATTGCGATACTACAGCAGAAATAACCAAAAAAAAAGGAACATATAATAAATAATAAATAATAATAAATAATAAAATTATGAGCAGTTATGCCAAATTATGCGAGAGTGCTTGGTCAATTTTTATACATCAGTCTTCCTTTGTACTTATTTTTAAAGACAAACTGAAAAAAAGGGTTACTAATGGAATCAGTAGACCTAGGATTTATATACTTTGAATATGGGATTTTTTCAAACATGGAGTTGTAGTTGTCGTGGCGTTAATTGATTGAATGATTGCAGACACCAGGAGTTTTATTCATACTCCTGGTGAAGACGAAAAAGTGACGGAGTGAAGCACAAACGTAAGGGATTTATCGGCAGAAGTCCCGTTGGATTCAAAATTAATTAACTTTGCAGAAATCTGATTCTTCTGAGCCACTTTGCCGCAGTGGCCACAAAGACTGATGGTTAATATTTCTATTTCAGGGAACCATGCACCACAGACAACTGATCTCAACGTCACTGGGCAGTGGAGGTATCCCTCAGCATCCTTGTCCCAAATCCAGGACGCTGTTCATCAAAGATTTCGACTGAAATGCGCGGCCCCTCTCGAGCAAGAGAGTTTAATCACAGAATGCTTAACTGTGGGGCTCAGCAAAACACAGGGATGTTATAAGAACATGTAAATATCCCATACCGATTAAAATAACAATAAATTATTTTATTTTATTTTTTGTATAAATTTTTGTATAAATACAGATTAAACATTTTAATCTGTAAACCAGTACGGGATCCCTTTAGTTCAGACAAAGAATTCGACAATGCCTGATTCTAGGGTAAATGATCAAATTACCAATTATGTAACAAACTGAAGGTTCTTTTGAAAACCTATTTGTTCTTAAAAAATATGAAGAAAAAAAAACAAACATCCAGGTTATGTAACTTGCCCTTCATGGAATTCACGGAAATGTGTGCAGTTAAATTTCCACAAATATTAAGACTAGTTAGCTGTTAACTTCAATAAATACGTAGTTTCTGACTAATGAGTCAGATGTAAATGAACTAAATCTTTCCAAAAATGTTTTAGGAATATTAATAAACAAATTGTGTGTCTTTCAGTAACCTTTAACAGTAAACAGACAGATTGTTATCAACTTGACTATACGGAATTTATTTGCATGAAATAATTTTTTAAGAATTTAATCACGAGTTACCCAAGAGGTTACAGATGCACTCAAAGAACTGCAACTGGTTTGGATGCAAGCAAAGAAAAGCCGGGTTTGAGAAACTGCTGGAGTAACTACGCATTTAAGAACAACATCAGAGAAGCCTTCTGGAGACTCAATTGTCAATCCTGTGCATCGCACAATGACCGGGTCTGTCGAGGAAGAATGCTTTAGGTCTTTCTGTAAGGCACTCCAACAGCACCATCGGGGATAGCGAGCACAGGGTTTTTGTGACTAGCAGAAAGGGCCAAAAGCCGCAGGCTGGCTATCGAATGGTGAGGTGGAGATTTCCGTCATTAGGATACTGAATACGGGTAAGGAGATTGACTGCATCGGTGCACAGAGCAGATATGGTTGGGATTCTCTCCCTGATGGCGTAATTGGACTGTTTGGTGAGACAAAGGTACTCTGTGCGTGCTCCCATTTCACAGGTACATGTGGACACAAACCATAAACTGATTTGGTAGGCAAAGTTATGAATGTTACATTTTTACATTATTAAAATTTTTACATTGAAACCAAAACTATATAAATATAGTTTATTATTACTATTACCTATTACAAACAGGTACAACGTGGTATTCTTTGAACCAATCGATGGCTTCTCAGGGAAGATAATTAATGGGTAATTTAAGGTATGGTTATTTAGTTTTCGATTTTTAAAGATTTTATTTATTTTATTCAGAAACGTATCTTTCTCCCATTTGGTCATGTACTTTGACCCCGCAATGAATAATAAAGCAACAACTGCAGTCCGTTGAGTGGAATGATTTGCCTTCAAGGTATCTCAGAAATGCCCATGATTTTACTGAATCAAGTAACTTTATCAGTGAATAATCATTATTCTGATTTATTGTCAAAAAGAATCCATGTTAAACCTTAATGTCTAACCAGAGGAGAACATGGAGTGGAAAATGTGGACATCGCGTTGTTCATGTTTTTTAAGTGCAAGCTTCATTTCTGGGAAAAGCGTGCATCAAAGTTTGAATGCCCCCAGAATGTTCAGGGATTAGCTGATCCACACGGCTGTGACCTCTGTGTTCTCTCCCTTCACTATTCACGTCAACTAAATCTAGTGGAGAGCTGAGGTTTACTGAAACAGTCCATTAACTCATAATGAACTGTAGATACGTTTACATTAATTAATGTACATTCACAAATAATTAGTCATTACTCATTGCTCAAAACTGTTTGGCTCTACATTTGTGCATTCTGGAGAAGGTTTCACAGAAGATTCGCAGTTTGTACAGATTTTCAATAAACATTTATTATTAATTTGAATTTAGACTCTTTTTAGTATTACATAACAGTAAAAAGGCTTTTCGATTTACAAGAGGGCCACTGAACAGGGTTACTCCATGATTAAAAAAAATAACCTTACTCTTGATATAATTTCTTGGTAATTTGAAAAGCATTATATTTCTATAACAATTTCTGTAAACTCTGTAAAATCCCTGACCATTCTGAAGTGCCTCCGTCCATGTTTAATTAATTTTCTTAATATTTCTTAAAAATGTGCGGGCCTGAACATCATTCATTGACAAATTCCTTGTCTGAGTAAAATCTCCCAGCAGTCACTGAGCTAAGGTCTAATCCTGTGGAAGAGCTTTCAAAGCCGAAAAAAAGGAAACCATTAAGAAACGGAAAGTGTCTGTAGCACTAGAACACTTTCTTGATCGGGCAGGTCACTCCAAACTGAGCAGGGATATCCCCATGAAACCAAAAGTGACTTCAAAATAGGTTTTGATATCAATGTCTGAGATAGAAGTAACTGCCAAGGATCCAACAATATCCCAGTTGGTCTTATTGGAAGTAAGCAACTTCTGAGAAAAAGAAAGCAAATGTATGTGTGGACTAAAGATGGCAGAAGGCTTTGTGGTTAGACAAGACAAAATTTAAACTTTAAAACCAAATGCAAAGCGTTACTTCTGAAGCAAAGCCAGCAAAGCAAACCACCAAGTCAACACCATTCCTACTGCCAAGCACTCCCAGTAGAGATGCCAGAGACTGGGAAGGAAAGAGGATAAAACAAAGTCTAAGCAAATCCTCGAGAAAAACCATACGCTAAAAACGTAAAAATAACAACAACGGGAACGTCTTCGAGTTGCCCAGAAGTCAAAGTCCTGTCAAGAATCATTTTGAGGAAACTATACCGAGAAATTGCTGAATAAAACTGAGAGCTCGAAGCTGATGTGCTTTGTATTGACTCACATTTACAATGCGGTTATCTTCTGGCTACAAACTTAATTGTTCTTTTTTCATACAAACACTGCACTAGTCTACAGACTTGTGGTTTTTACATGGATTAACAACTAAAATAGGCATGCTAACCCTACATTCAGTCATGAGATTTTAAAATCACAATACATTTTTTGTCCATTTGTTTGTAGCTGTAAGTGCCCCACTTGTCTTTCTGAAGCTTTCTAAAGCAAATTGGCTGGTCTGCGATGACCTGTTGAAAATATTGTGGACATGACTGTTTTCTACCAGTCTCTTGGTCTGTCCAGTTTAAAGTCATGTTATTTGTTACCTTGGAAACACCATTGTTAATTTGCCAGATTGTTCAGTTCCACAGAGTACAGAACACAGCCTACTGTGTCAAATGAACTGAGAAGAACAACAGACACACACGCAGCCAGCAGGACAATAACGGTGCTGCTGCAAGCAGCTAGGCTAATTGAGCTCAATGTGAATGGAAAAGGAATGTCATTTATTTTCAGGATTTTAAAATCATGTCACGGGAAACATTTGAGATGGATACACGGTTTTCTGGAGTACAATAAATTCAAGCCTTCTTGAGACTGACAGCAGATTTCTATAACAAGAAGGACTTACAATTTACAAGTGCAATTTGACCTTTTATCCTTAAAAAAAAATGGATATTTCCTAAAGCAACATTAACTTGCTGGACAACATCTCCCGAGAAACCGATAGACTTTTGGTCCAGGTCTTATATGCTTCAGTTCAGTATTGATATTTCTCACACAGGTTACTAAACTCCAAATCCCTCAACTTACCTCCCAAATTATGTCAAGACTCCTTCTCCAAAATCCAGACACTGATGCCTGTTCTCCAGAAATCTGACCTTAGCCCTTTCCCGTTACAGCGAAAGTGCCCCTAAAGAAGTGAAGTACAAGTCAGAGGCTTGTCAACACTGTGGGAGACGCTGGTCCCTCATGCATTCTTCCTAACTTTCCTTTCTATTCCATATATAACACAGGTCCCATTCGTCAGAGTCTGGGAGGCACCGGGCTCGTCACCATGACAACAAGCAAACCAAATACAGCCTAGCCAGAATTTCCTGTTCAGCGTCCTCCAGAAGGACATGATCAGCAATAACCTCAAAATACTTCATACTATAATATATTATATAAATATATAATTAAAACTCCTCCTCTGTTGGAATAATGAGATGTTTCAAAAGAACTCACATACTCCAACATAGTCTCTGTGACTATGTTACAAGCTCGTGTAACGAGCAGGAGCCCCATCTATAAAAACCCTCTACCTTAAAATAGAGACACCTGTCCCCATTTTGGTCCTGTAGAGGGCCCATGAAGGGCAGTCTGCATCCCGGTATATACACACGCGTGTCTGACAAAGTTCACAATATGTTCTTCTCAGGTTGTCTGCATGAAGAAATATAAGAAGAAAATCACAAAAAGGCTGGATACTGCTGCTTGAGGAAGGGGCAGATGGAATACAGCGTGAGATATCGGCCAATTGGATGGTCCTCATCCATTCCACCGTAGTCAATATCTCCCCTGCAGAGAGACACACTCAATCTGTCTGTCCTCATCTCATCAATGTGTTGCCCAGGTGGGCAGGTGGGGGCTCATAAACAGGTGCCGTCTCTGTGCGCAGTCCGCCTTTCACTTTGTACTGTTCTGCTCTATGTGAGGTGGACATGATGCTTATTGTTGTAATTAGAAACATTAACAAAGGGTTTTCGGGGAATATGGTTTCCTCACATCAGCTCGGTCAAAGCCGGCGCTGAGAAAAACTGCCGTGAATACAGCAACTGCAGCGGATCCCACCCTAGTACCCCACCTCGAACGTTGACAAAACTACCCACAGTTATTGGTCAAGTTGATTCTGCAGGCCAGTTTTGCTGTCTGACCCAAAACGCATTTGGGAGATTTAAAACCACAAACTAATTATTAAGAATTTTTTATTCATTTCCATTCAGAGTAAAAGCTTTCCATTAAAATTTCATAAAAATATGTAAACAATAAATTCCACATCTTTCAAAATGTATGAATATAATGAATGTTTTAATATGTTTACGCAAAGCAGTGCATTAACGACATTTTGCAGTATAATCATTTTGCAACATCCTCTGGGGGAAATGCATCAGATTACTGAGAAGTTCTGCTTTCGTATTACCTGTCATAAAGTGCATGTATTCCTCTGGGGGGGGCGAACCTCTCTTCCTCGCTGCGCTCAAAAGCTCTGTGTTCCATAAACCTTCAGTTTATGTCACTGATTGCCCGGCGCGGATGCGGGGGCCATCTGCCGCAGATTCGGAGAGTAACGGGCATCAGCTGCCACACCAGAACCCAAGGGAGACCAATCCGCACTAATGAATGCAAACAAGATCTATACTGCCCCACCCACTTTCAAGCCACATAGATCATCAAAATAAAATTGATCCTGTTATGGGATTCACATTCACCAAACAAATTTGTCATTCACATACTGAGCTGAGTAGGACAGACTAGAATGAAAATGAACTCTGAGACACCATCGCTGATGTGTAAAACAATGCTGCACTGGGGTTGTTTTCAACTTCCTCGAACCCACTACATGTGAGCAGGAATTGTGGTAGTGGCCATGCAGCACACCAGCAATGTGCTCCTCCCCTTCAAGGGGACTGGCATTCAGACTTGGTTCCAGTGTATGGATATTCTACAGCAGGGAATGACATTAGTCAACTGACTAATGCTGTTGAAAACTGACCTTACCGATCTCCGGAAAGAAAATAATTGCCTTTAATCACTGTCATTAACCAAAATGAATGGAATCAAAACCATTAATAACACAGCAAGTGACCATTTTAAGGCCAGTAAAAGGTGTCATACTGTGATGTGTCACAACTAGGTTCAATTGACCTGAACCTCTTCATCATTCCTCCAACCTGTCACCAGTTCAGCCCTGTCTGAAGAGTAGACTGCAGAGTCCCATTAGCTCTGGCACGCTGAGCACTTTTCCCTGGCACGCAGGCAATTTATTACGGCAGCGCAATCCTCAGGTTTCCCATAGAGAGTTATACACATTTCACATATCAAATATTTAAAGCTGCTTAGGGTCTTGAGTCCTGGCCTTTGCCGATCTCTGTGGCGTTTGCATAAATCATGAGGTGCTGGGTAGACAACAACCAAGCTCATGACATTCGGGATTCCCTGCTGATAGGTGCCAAAGAAAATATCTCACTGTCACTGCCTGCAAGCAGGATTCCACATCACACATAGACCATACGCCAGGGGTTTGCTGGAAGTGAAAATGTTGTGTTCCTTTTCATATAAATTAGCATTAGGGTTCCGTCCATAGACATTGACAACGGAGCAGTTTCCTGCTATTAGAGCGCACGTGTAGAAACACATCTGTGGATCACCAATCCTGAGCACACAGTTACAGGTCTCATGAGTTCCGCTTGTCTCCTTACAAAGCAGAGTAATTGGAGAATCTGAATTTGTTGCTGACACTTATGTGGACACAAGCATCCTTGTGTGGCTCCCGTTATTAATGAGGCGTGCTCCAAGGTCTGGGTGGGCGTGGAATTCCGGGACTGAACTAAGGCTGTCACGTTTGAACCTGTAATGCAAAGCCTCATGCAAACCAATTTTGATAAACTGCATGCAGTCCGGCGGAAATTCATTTATTTCAATGGGAGGCAATCCCCAACGCCGCGACTCATCTACTGGACCGGACTGCGGTTACACGCAGTGTAAAGAACAAGGTCAACATTTATGATAATAATAACACCACGCCATTATGTTTTAAATGTATTCCGCCATTGCTGCTGTTGGCTTCGTTTATAATAACCTGTAGACATCCTTGTTGCCATTCTACTCTGTGTGGGATGTAGGAATAGCACGTAGCGGGCAGAAAGACTAATCGGAAAGCACCCGTCAGCCGTAAAAGACAAGAGAGACTGAAACTCCAAGCACACTCAGGGGAACAGCCATGACATCCTCGGTACTTAATTCAGATAAAGGTGGCTCGCGACGCTTGCTATCTCCACAGAGCGCACCGGAGCTTGCACTAAGTCCTTCTGATTCTGCAAAGCACAAAGGTTCCACCGCTTTGCAAGGGCTGTAATTGAGGAAAAGGAGCCACCTGCTCTCAACCAGCCAACCGGTCCACACCGAATTCAATACCCTCCACAGTTGTTACAGGACTGCGCCGCACAAAGTCCTCATTTACCTCTCTGTGCTGAGCTGAGCTGTGCTGAGCAGCACACCTGCAGGCATTGTTTAGGCAGAAGGCCAGAAAAACACAAGCTCAATTCTGAGGACACTCCTTGATTTCACATATCAGTCAAATCGTGCACTGAGTACAGTCGTGCGCTTTGTTAGCTGAGAGCTGAGGCCGTCTTCGCTTTCATGTTCGTATTCGTTAATAAAGTGGAGCTCTCCGGGAAGCCAGAAGTGGAGTGCTATCATTCCCACAATTCAGTGGGAGCCCTGCTGGGATTCAAGACGATAAAATCCTGATGCCTAGCACTGAAACCGCATTACAGCACCCAGGCACTGAAACCGCATTACAGCACCCAGGCACTGAAACCACATAACAGCACGTAAGCACTGAAACCACATTACAGCCCGCAGGCACTGAAACCACATTACAGCACCCAGGCAATGAAACCACATTACAGCACCCAGGCACTGACACCACATTATAGCACCCAGGCACTGAAACCACATTACAGCCCGTAGGCATTGAAACCACATTACAGCACCCAGGCAATGAAACCACATTACAGCACCCAGGCACTGAAACCACATAACAGCACGTAAGCACTGAAACCACATTACAGCCCGCAGGCACTGAAACCACATCACAGCACCTATACACTAAAACTACAGTTGTTCAGAAATCATAATACAGCCTGTATTAGGGTAAACATTCACTAACTTAGAACATTCCAGAGTCAATACCATGCACTTAAACTCAGGCACAGGCAGCATTCCTACACCAATGTCAGGACCACCATTAGAGCACTGAAATTATTGTGGAGCCAATGAAAGATCGTTTTAGGATGACCAGCCAGAAGGTCAAAGGCTCGAGACTCATGCAATTTCAGTTTAATGATGTAATGTCTGAAAATTAGAGCTATGTAACTGCCCTGGTGAGGAGTACTTCTCAAGCAAACTGTCGTAATAATAAACCGTGACCGTGCAGGGTTTGTTGCAGGTGTGTGGTCAACCGCATGACTCAAGCTGGTTCTTCTAAATGAAATATGAAACGTCAGTAGTAAAATTCACCCCATTAAATTACCCATGGAGAAT
>JAOYSI010006562.1:0-12016 GCA_025775065.1 Hiodon alosoides | reverse complement strand
GCAGGAGACTGAAACCTACAGACATAGGGACTCGCAGGAGACTGAAACCTACAGAGACTGAAACCTACAGACATAGGAATTCGCAGGAGACTGAAACCTACAGACATAGGGACTCGCAGGAGACTGAAACCTACAGAGACTGAAACCTACAGACATAGGTATTCGCAGGAGACTGAAACCTACAGACATAGGAATTCGCAGGAGACTGAAACCTACAGACAGGAAATCGCAGGAGACTGAAACCTACAGACATAGGAATTCGCAGGAGACTGAAACCTGCAGACATAGGAACTTGCAGGAGACTGAAACCTACAGACATAGGAACTCGCAGGAGACTGAAACCTACAGACATAGGAACTCGCAGGAGACTGAAACCTACAGAGACTGAAACCTACAGACATAGGAACTCGCAGGAGACTGAAACCTCCAGACATAGGAACTCGCAGGAGACTGGACATAAATGTTAATAAAAAGCACTTTCCTGGTCAACACAGTTCGAAATATAACCATGACTGTGAGTCAGACTTTTTTTGAGGACCAGGTTAGTGAAAAATAAAACTGGGAACCAACATTTCCTGAAAGCCAGATATGTGTTTTTGTTTCATCATAGTTGACTACAGTAGGTACCAAAACATGGCGGAGGTGGTACTCAGTCTCCAAACCACGAGGACACACGGTTTGGCCTGTGTCCCCAATCCATCAGAAGGAATCTGCTCTTGTGCCAAATGTTACCGAAGCCAGGAAATTAAGCCAAACTCCAAAGTGTTATTTAAATTGAGGAGATTGCTGCTTCTTCTTGCTGTGTGACAACCGATTGAAGTGATCCCTCTTACCTCCCCTCGTCTCACTTCATTTGTAGCAGCAGATGAGTTCTTCACTAAAGTGCACACAGAGACAACCAAAAAACATTCACACCCATCCACTGACCATAGAGACCGTTAGCAGCTAAGGATTCCGATCCATCTACTGAACACAGAGATCTAGATGTTGAATGCCCAGGCACATACAGACATATACGCCCACACAGAGTAGCATGGCGTCAGGTGGACCAGCAAAAGAAGAAGCTTAACTGTTTCGACCAGTCTATTTTTTCTCTTCTCTCCCCAAACATAAAAACGAAAGTGAATAAAAACCTCAGCTGTCTGTTTCTCTCTCTCTCCCCCTCTGTTTCTCTTTCGCTGCACTCCTCTCCTCACTTAATTGTAGCTGCAGGTGATTTCTTGCCCAGCAGGTTTGTCCCAAAAACACTTAGGCAACTCTACGATGTTGCTAAAGAACACACAGGAACCACCACTAAACACACACAGCCATTAGCTGCTAAGAAAAGGGATACATCTGCTAAGCACAGAGACGTAGATGTAGAACGCCCATATACATCTACACTGAACAGGTGGCATAAAGACAGTTTAATTACAATACAGAACATGCCATACTGAATTCCATTCAAACATCTCACTCAGGACATCTGCAGGTTTGGCAGCACACAGCGTCGCCGCCGTTCGCTCTTCTGCCTCACACCTGCAGTAGAAGCCCTCTTTAAGAACCAGCCCGCCCGTCCAGAGAACAGAACATGGGAAGGGAAACTAAGGCTTGTCCGCGAAAGCCAACTTTCCCATTTCCTCTCCTGGACTGGGGGTCAATTTCAAGTACAGTAAGTGAGATAAGGGTATGAGTACATATATCCCAGGATGGACGCGCACACACACTCACATTCACACACAAACGCACTCACACTCACACACACACACACACACAAACACACATTCACATTCACACACAAACGCATTCACACTCACACTCTCACACACACACACAAACACACATTCACATTCACGCACAAACGCACTCACACTCACACTCTCACACACAAACACACATTCACACACAAACGCACTCACACTCTCACACACACACACAAACGCACTCACACTCACACACACTCTCACACACACTCATTCAAACACCGACACACACAAACACACACTCACACACTCACACACACACACACACACACTCACATACACACACACACCTTGCTCTGTTAACACTATGTGTTCATTACCGTGCTGGTGGTGCTGGTTATTCTCCACATTGGGGGGGCTGCTGGCATCCAGCTCGGCCAGTCTGCGGCTGGTGGCACTCAGCTCCGAGCGCAGGTTGGTCACCTCCTGACTGGCAGACTGGATGGCCCCATCGATCCTCTGAGCCAGCTGGTTATTGTCATCCATCATTTTAAGAATCTTCCCCTGAGGACAGAATCAGAATCCACACAGAGTACCATGGTGTCAGGTGGAGCGGCAAAAGAAAACGCTTAAAGTCTTTCTCCTTCTATTTTAGTCCTCTTCTCTTGCAGTTTTTCTCTCCCCAACACTGAATAAAAATCCCAGTTTCTGGTTTCCCCCCTTTCTCTTCAGTTTTCTCTCCTGAATAAGAGAGAGTTGCTACATGCTGTTTAGAAATGAAAAAGTACGTCCTCTCACTGAAAAAATGTGCTCACAGCAGCTGCTCCTGAAAGGACACAGTGCATTGAGGGATGACAAGCCCTGTTTTAAACAGAGCGTACCATCTGCACAAGAGCAGGAGGGGAGACGGGAGAGTGAGTTTGAAAAGGCAATGGTTCTTTAGCTCTTGAAATACAAGGGGGCTAACGTGAATGCGTTCCAGTTCCCCTCTGATACTTATTCAAAACGACTTTGCGACCCAGCCTTCGCGGTGACGAAAAGGAGGCGCTTTTGCCTCTCCAACCGCCCCCCCCCCCCCCTGCTGAGAGCGAGACTGTAATGTCAATCTGTGTGACAAACGCTTGTTAAGTGTCCTATGTCTTGGCTCGTTTGCCCCTCATTGCTTCCCTGCTTTGTCCTGTGACGACATCAGAGGGGTGGGTCAAACTGCCGGCTCAGAACAGCAGCGGGGAGGGAACATTCCAAACGGGATAACAGAACTTTGAAGAAGGGCAAAACGAGAGGAGGGATCATAGCTTAAAAAAGAAGGCTTTCTCCAGGTAAGATCCTTATCTGGGAGATCCCAGGAGTGAAACTCACACAATCTGCTCAGCACCATTGTGCAAACAAGTCAAAGACTGCGGCTAATCCGGTTTTCCAGCCAGACAGACTAACACTAGTATTCCTTCCAAGGGTTATCCCTTCTGAATAATACTAATCACAATGATAATAACAATGTTTGAAGCTTCTAGAATAAATTTCCACCCAAAAGAAAACCAAGGACTCATAGTACATTTAATCTGAAGTGTGAAAGGTTGTGCTAATACAAGTTTAAGAGCTTCCTAATTAAATTGAAGGAAATACTAAACTGTGCTGGTTCATTTCACAGAAGCAAAAAAAAAAAGGTAGATTTCCTGCGCCTGAATAAAGTCCACTGGCTCATTGGTATGCACAGCTGACAGTATTGGACGCAGGCTGGCTGCTACAGAGAGGACCCGATATCAAAAGAAGCTCTTGTAAGATGACAGTTTCCAGACAAAGTGATTTCCGCCACCCCTTTTTTTCTGAAAAATCAAGGTCATCAACTCTTTAATATGCTTCGCCGGCTTTCAACAGTGGCTTTAAGCTGCTCACTTTCTTTGTGCTGTCCTGAGACGCAGCAGAGCCGTCTGCACCCAGGGGCCGAGGAAACAAGTCAAGACACTCAGAGATCGCCACTCCTCACTGATGTTCTGCTTCTGTGTGTCAACCGAGGGCGCCCCTTGCTACGAATGTCTTTTGTGCGTCTTCTTGGTGCTCTGTATAGATAAGCGATACTGAAAATCAGCCCACTGTCCTAACATCGTATCCCCCACAGAAAGGCGCAAAGCAGAGGTGCCAACAATGCACCGGCAAAAGTCACGCGTGAATTAGTAAACCATTAAACCACTAACCAGCCATTTCCTATTAATGATTGATCCCAATCAACCGGACCACTTTGCTGTGGAAAACATGCTGCTTTGGTCGGCTGAAGTCAGTCTATCATCAATGATGCAATTAGCAGAACGGCTCAGTGCTTTCGGAGAGCCTTCGCTGACCCATCACTGTAAAAATTAATCAATTATAGGAACTTGGGTGCACTGAAAACGTCAAGTATCTCTTACTCTAAAATGGCCACGTTCTGCTACCCACAATGCCTCCACGGCCTTCCACTCACTCCTCTCACATTGTTCACACAGGTTCTGACAGGTTCTCACTTTGCCTTCAGGGTCACAGAACCGCACAGAAAAGAAACAAACGTTTGATGTCTTCAGCTGAAAGCCCTCAACAAACGCATTTCTTGTGTTGGTAGTAAATAAGAAATACTGACAGGTGAGAAACAAATAGTAAATAAACATTAGGGAGAAATAAAAATCCACGTAGTTAAACAGTATGATTGTCTGCTCATTCGGAATTTTAAAAACCCCTTTGTTTTATGAAAAAAATAAATAAGGCCCTTATCTCATTGTGGTTTGTGAGTTTCAGTCATTACAAGTCTGTTAAATGTAATCAGTGATTAACATCAGTAGGCATTTAACTAACTGAGCTACCAAACCTGAAATCACTGCACCGATTATTCAGTTGTTAGGAAATTATCCAGCCGCCTACTTTAATAACACAAGAATAACGCATCATTGGTCCATTACACATCCTTACGAAATTTCCTTTTTAACAATTTATATTATAGCAGGAAACGTTCTATGCATTTTGTTGTTGACTCACAAGCACTACCAAGGCAGGATACAAGCCAAACATTAAATAAGGTTGCCTGAACACAGTGTCATGTTCTACAAACTTTCTGACCTATTAAAACACTCAACATATGCCCAGCAGTAGCCCAAGAGACCCAGATACCCACTGTTAGAAGCTCTGGATAAAGTAAATGGACTCATTCAAGAGGAGTCCCGACGTTTGATTGAGTATGTCGTCTAAAATGAGGCTACGGGACGAGTAAGTGCAGTGAGGAGGACTGAGAACTCGCTGCCCCGGATGAGGACTGAGATGAAGAGGTGGTGAAAATGCACTGTCACCATCACCACTCAGTAGTCCGCCCCCCGTCCCACAACCTCCATACACCCCCGCAGCATACAAACGAGTAGCATGTAAAATTCAGCATCCTTCCTCTTATAGTGCAGGCTGGCTGCAGTCATGCTTTTAAAACCAGACATTAAAATCTTCCACCAAGCTGAAACAGGACTCACCATTGAGGCTCACAGCCAATAGAGTTCTCTCAGGGCACGGACGAGGGCAGTAGCACAATGAAGCATCCATACAGAGATATATTAAACCTTCTGTATATCTGTGGAAAGCACCGGAAACAGACATGTGCATCTGCTGATCCACTAGATTCACATCTGGAATGGCAGGACCTCAAAAGCCATTTTCGTTCCACTATTTCATCACAATGGGTTTTTAAAATCTAAATAAATTATTATATTTGCAGGGTTGAAGTATAGCCAAACTCGACAAACGTGCTCCAATGAACGCAGGCTAGCAGAGATAAGGTTGTTCTGCTTTAAAACAATTATCCAACGGAAGAACTTGATTACTCTGTTATGTTTGTTTGCTATGCTATGCATTAAAATTATAATTAAATGTGCAAGAAGCGTGCCAATAAGAAAGAGATATTGATAAATACTCACGTTAGCCCACTCGCCTGAATAACTAACCATTGACAAATCTTCGGTAAGCTTGAATAAAGCTTTAAAAAAATGTTAATATGGTAATGTGGCAGAATGTTCACAGGGGTCTCCACAGAGAAAACAGAGAAAGGTCCTTCATTAGCACACTTCTGGGTAAAACATATTCGATGTTGAGTGAGGAGAGATCGGGCTCCACAAGCTGAAAGGAGATCAAATATGCCTCACTGCCAGCCCCCTTCTCTCAAATAATGACGCCATGTCTTTGACGGGTTTTTGAAGGGAAACCAAACCTTCAGCTTTGGAGGGGTCTGGGGGAGAGAAAGAGCAGAGAAGTCTTGCTGTCTTTCGAGTGCAGCCTGACCCATATTAATCCCCCTCCCACCAACAATATAGGTACAGTTAACTCAGTGTTGTGTGACGTGGGCTGCATTTGGAACACACGACCGATTCAATCATTAAGAATTGGCGATTTAAAAACCCCCACCCCACACGTGAGTTTAGGTATCTCGTCAATTTAAAAAGCATGGGTACTCTGGCCCGGCGATTTGAATCCTACACAGACCGAAGCAGGATACATTATCTGTCACTGCACTACACGGGTCTCTTCCTACTGCTGCCTTGTTTATGGAAATTTCACAATATGGAGTAAAGGAAAAACTCATGCAAATGAGAGTGAGAGAGATACGGAGGGATTGGCCTCTGAGTCCCTGAGGCAAACATGAGGATAGAGGGCATGCACACTGCAAAAATATATTCCAGAGGGGCCAAAGAACCGCTGGCCAGACTGTCTGAGCGACCGTTTTGCTGGAGAATTAAATTTCCCATTTTACAAAACAAGTTAGTCAAACGTACTTGATCCATTGAATGAATATTACTATATTTTTTTTCCTGCCAATGACCCATATAGAAGTCATTCAACAGCGACAGAGGGAGATCTCTCTCCCAGAACCACAGATCCTCTCAAATTGTAGTACGGCAATTCATACCATACCCTATCTTTTAAATTGCGGTAATACACATCAACGTACCTCTCTCACCCGTAATAATGCTAGGCACTGTCACCATCAGAAATGCCAGGGGCCTTGATGTGGATTTAGACAGAGTGGCACTCTGTGTGCCAACATGAAGCCCACTGGAGACTCACAACTCACGACTAGGTGTGAACCACAGGGCGCTGTGTGTGCCAACATGAAGCCCACTGGAGACTCACAACTCACGACTAGGTGTGAACCGCAGGGCGCTGTGTGTGCCAAATCTCAGTCCGTAAAGAGAAGCCACCTTTTTGTGTAATATGGGACATTCATTTATTTACGATGTTAGCTACCGGCACTAGCTGGATATCAAGGTTAGATATTTTCATGATTTTTTTATGATTTTCCAGCTTCCGCCCAAACTCTAAAGAAATTTTAAATAATGCCAAAGAGCTGAAATAATTAAACCCTCACTGTCAAGTATCTACAAGCTAAAATTACATCCTCATCACCACAATTGTTAATTAGGCTCTTTGAAAAACATCCTGGGTATTGATAGAGGATAAGGGGGTCCAAACACTACTTGTAACAGGTCTAGAGCTCCCTGTGTGGGACTCCATATTCACACAGACTGCAGTGCAAAAGTCCAGGACTATTTGTGTTTTTCTGCTTTGACGCATAAGGAAACTGAAAGTTGTCCATCGGGTTCTCACCTGGGAGGGAGCAGCTGGTTAAAAACGTTTTTAAAAACATTCAAATCAAATAGACTCGTAAGGTACGATTCCTTTCCATCCACTTGATCCTCCTCATCGCAAAGCTCAAACTCCTTATCAACGATAAATGTAATGGCGATCACACTTGTCTACGGTGTAGCGAAAAAATACATAATAAACTTTCTAACACCACTCGAGGACACAGATCGATTCAACCTCCTCCATACTTAATTGTTGGCTCCAAGCAAGGCCCTTTATAGGTCTCAGTTAATCATCTAAAATGAGTACTTTAGCCGTTGTTTAATAGTAAATTCTTTGTGGGGCGTATTTTTTGCCTTTTACTACTGATTTTCACTGAAATGATTCATTATGGCGGCACCTCCCTTAAAGCCCGATTTCCAGAAAGACCTTTGCACTGTTGATGGATGGGCAACGACACCTCAGCGTCCTGCCAGTTCAATTTAGTGCTGGCCTTTTTATTCCTTTTGGATATTTTATTCAAGCATCGCTTATCCTTGCCAAACAGCTTCAAGGGTCTTGTACTTGGATTTAATATTTATTTACATAACACAGCTTGATTTTCCTTTATGCAATAAAAAAACCTTTAACCATTTTGGTTTCAGCTAGCAGTCCATCAATTTAGGCTGAGAAGTCCACATTTGGCGTCTGTTGCGGTTTGGTTCTGGTGTCTGTCGCGGTTTGGTTCTGGTGTCTGTCGTGGTTTGGTTCTGGTGTCTGCGCGGTCATTTTTGTTAGTTAAAAGCTGGTTTCATTTGTTCCTATTTTCTGTGGGCATTCTGTGTTTGATCTTTTTTGGTTTAAATGGTCTGATTGTCTCTGGACCCGTGGTTATCTCCTCCCAGCTCTCTGGGGGCCTGCAGGCTGGCAGAGCCGTGGAGAGGAACGGGTCTCTCCGATTGGCGTGGAACGGCTTTTGCAGATCGTGTAGCCCGCAGTGTGGAGAAGAGACAGCTGGCTTGAAGGCAACGAGCTTTGGAGTAGCCCAGTCGTACTTGCCCGCATGTGGGACGGGGAGTCGTAGGGACGAGCCCAAATGCATTAGCATAAAGTAGAAATGTCCCAAAAATAATGGACAATTCTAAATTTATATAAAAAAAACAATTTTATAAAAATAAAAAAAAATGTAAAGCCAAATAAAAGGGGT
This sequence comes from Hiodon alosoides, assembly GCA_025775065.1. NCBI lineage: Eukaryota > Metazoa > Chordata > Actinopteri > Hiodontiformes > Hiodontidae > Hiodon > Hiodon alosoides. The sequence goes on along the minus strand of JAOYSI010006562.1, from coordinate 3,565 downwards.
AAACCCTCTGACTCCCTGTGTATAAACATTTGCAGACTGGCAATGCCCCGGTGTGCTATAAACACATTTATTTATTTTATTTTTTTAACTATTATTTAATGGGTTATATTATTTCTCAGAAGGAAAGGCAGCCCGGGGCAAATGGCTGGATGCTGTAGAAACAGGTTAAAATGGTCCTCTGTGTGCGGCCCTATCTGCATGACAGTGTTCTGGTGACACACGCAGTTGCAGGCTTCAGTCTCAGTCAGATCGTCTTCTACCCAGCTGATAACAATTTGGAATGTAGTGTTTTATATTTATTTATTTATTTTTAAAACCGAAATACAAACTGGACTGGGTTCGTAAGGGTGTGTGGTAAGGGTGCAGGTTTTTTTTTTTTTTAAATCTCCTTCCTGCCGGCTACCTGATGTCAGCACTACACCTCCTGGGTCCCCTGCACACAGCTCCCACTCCAGGCACTGCCAATCACAAAATGATTAGCACCTTCTATCATTTATTTTTCTATACTTGCAAACCAGTAGGATGTCAGTGGACAGGCAGAATGTAAAAGGGCTTAAAAGCCTGTGAAACACCAAGTGACTATGTATTTCAGTGAGAGAGTGTGTGTCTGTGTGGGTGTGTGTGCGTGCGTGCGTGTGTGTGCGTACTTCTGTGTGCATGTGTGCGTCAATGTGTGCGTGTGTCTGTGTGCGTCGGTGTGCGTGTGTGTGTACATGTGTGCGTGTGCATGTGCATGTGTGTGTGCGTGCGTGCGTGCGTGCGTATGCATGTGCGTGTGTGCGCATCCCAGAAGACACGCACTGTCGTTTCCCCCCACACCTCTAGCTTGCTACACCAGAACGCACAGCTACAGGCAGCCATGTGACCTTGCCTCCACCTTTCTCCCTTCATTTATACAGCACAGGACTTAACTCAGGCTCAAGCCTTAAGTTGCTGCTCAAATACCCGACCAGACTGTCAAGGCCCATTATAGCAGAACCATCCTTTCGGCATGCAATTTCACTTTTATTTGCTGCACTCGGGTCCCTGTAGATGAGTAGATGTTTGTTTAAATTAAAGGATCAATTTCTGCGCTGAATGGGGGCGGTGAACCAAGATAAGACTGGATTGGAGACCATTTATGTTCCTAATAATATTTTTAAATAATCATTGTCTCCGTTCTGCTTGACGCAAAGCCACTAATTTTCCCACACTACCCTGTGTGCCCAGGAGTGATCAGTCTGGATTAAACACTGTTTAAATCAGAATGAGAAGCCATTTGATTTACGAGATCAATTTCATTATGGACTGAGGAATCATCGCAATCCTCTTCTGAAATCAATCACAGAACCACAGCAAGTAGCCAGCAGAATTGGAGCAGAATCGGAGCAGAAAAGCACACTGCAGAATTCTGGAAGGGAGTCGCTGATAAACGGTGGGAAAATGATGTCCGTGTTATAAGTGTATATGGTCCAAGTCCAAAATAAACCTGTGCCAGGTACTACCAGCAGTTTGGATTTCCAGGTGGGGTTAGGGTTATTATAACAATTTTAATACATATGGAGGAATTTGTTTGTTTTGGAAGAAAATACTAAATATCTGTGTTTCATAAAATAAACAGCAGGTAAATTGACCAACAGGATAATGGCTAACTAAAATAAAAAACTAAAACGCAGACCTGAAGCCACCTAGTCTCATTGACTACGATGCAACTAATTAAGGATTCCCAATGATTTGAGGAATTCTTAGTCTCGTTATTTGATTTGTAGCAGCACCAGTTTACAGTTCACGGTGAAGAGACCCCTACATTAATTTCCAATTAGCCAATACTGTCTACCTGCATCCAGGGTCTCAAAACTATTACTCATCAATAACTCACATCTGTGAGAAAATCAATGGCATTAGAGATTATCAGGAGTGAGATCTGAATACACCCCGATGAGCAGAATCACTGCATAAAGTCTTGAATCAATGCAAAAGTCAAGCTTTAAATAACAAAGTCATCTAAAAATATGTTGATTCTATTTCCAAGGTCTCTACTACACATTCCCCTTAGCAAGGCTTCATTGCCTGGCTCCACTATTCTCTTCCACTCACGGTCTCTCTGGGGACGCAGCAAGGACAGTTCCCATATCTCCTCACAACAGACCCAGTCACATCCTCCACCGACGCTGTAAATCACCTGATGGAGATGAGCGGTGTGCGGTGTGTGAATGAGCTGTGTGTGTGTGTGTGTGTGTGTGTGTGTGTGTGTGTGTGTGTGTGTGTGTGTGTGCATGTGCAGGAGAGGCTGCCCTCCAGCAGGAAAACCCTGCTCCACTGGTTATTGAAGGTCCCACCTTTCCGGATTCATTACAACGGCCACCAACAGGGCTGCATTGAAAACGGCTGCAGCAGCCGTCCTTGTGATGCTCGGCCCTGTGTCTAACTGAAGTGCCCAGGAAGATTCACAAAGACCCCACTCAGGCCATCTAACAAACAGGGTGCCCACAATCATTCCCATGAGGAGCTTTTGATCTGACCTAGGAGATGTACACACGCCTCCATTTTCAGGACTCCAACACCACTTTACAAGACACTGCATGAAATACTTCACCCTCAAAGCAAAGAGTGTCCGAGCATTCCGAACACGTACGGAATCACGGCCGCATGGGACTGAACTGCGTGCGAATGTGTGTGCGTTGATACTGTGGGTGGGTGTACCTGCGGTGAGGATAAATCCTTGTATGATTGAATTGCGAGGAGCCGTGTGCGGACGCAAAAATCGAGCTGTGACGGCACTATACGCCATGGTGTTTTACCCCCAGTCAGCACAAACAGGCAGGAGTAAATGGAAGCAGAATGTTAGCATACGTCGTTCATTGTGCAGGACAGAAGAAGGCAATGAAAGGACACACCACACGCAGGAACGGAAAGGCTGTAATTATCTAACAAGGGTCCCTCAATTAACCAGCAATCAGATGGTGCAACAAAGACCAGAGCTCAATCACGGCTGCTTATTCAGTGAGTTCAGAGGCCATAAGAAACCGTGAATACAGGGCCCTTGTTCTGGAGCGTTTCTATTTCTTGACGACAAACCAGCCCCCAAAAGCAGCCGATAAAGTCAACTCCCACTGAGTGCAGGAGTCAAGCAAGCTAGGGTTTAAAAGCAATGACGTAATCCTCATTTATCCCGGGGAATTAATAATCAATTTTACATAAATCTCTAGATTTGTATTTTGTCCAAGTTCAAACTTGAATGGTTAAGCCAGTGTTTACATTTACATGTATTATATCCAAAGCCATTAGGGCTAACAAGTCAAGTTTTATTCTGATACAGTTTAATCGGCTGTTCCCAGCGATAAGTAACGAAACACACTCACCGGCCACTTTATTGGATACACCTTGCTAGTACCAGGTGGGACCCCCTTTTGCCTTCAGAACTGCCTTAATTCTTAGCGGCATAGATTCAACAAGGTAGTATCACACCACTGCTGCAGATTTGTCGGCTGCAGATCCATGAGGCGAACATCCCGTTCCACCACATCCCAAAGGTGCTCTATTGGATTGAGATCTGGTGACTGTGGAGGCCGTTTGAGTACAGTGA
>JAOYSI010006561.1:0-12748 GCA_025775065.1 Hiodon alosoides | reverse complement strand
ATATTTTAACTTGTTGCTATGCTGAGACCTTCACACAAATGTTATTATGTGAGGTCAGGGCCCTGGCATTAGAGTGAAAGAACGCAATAGTGAATTCTGGTACTGAAAATGGATAGACCATAACAATATAACATACAATGCACTCAGTGTGGTATGGATTAAAATAATTACTTTGTTGTACATGCTTATTCAGAATTGACCAGATACTGACAAAGTTTTTAAAAATGACATGTAAATTCAATCAAATCTCCTGTGACGCATCACAGAATGTTTAGCCAGTTAGAACTGCTAACATTTCTCTATTTATGAAGCTGATCTTGACATCTTAACTATTTTGCAAGGCAGGACAATTTCCCAGACCAAAGTACTGTTCCATCAGTTAACCCTGTAAAATAATATACATTGTCCATAATTATATCAGGAGCATTAGTGTAACCTTCACCTTCTTTTGCAGTATGTGTCCAAGCTTAACTTGACGTATTTTTTTGAAAAACACGAACACACACTGAAGGTATTTCTGTTTAATTTGCCTTGAAAACAGCTCCAGTTATGCAACAAGACCTAGATCCTGTGAAGTATTTGGGAGACAACGTAGACTGAGTACTGAAACCGCTACTCAGCCATAAGTATGTCCCAACGAGGGGAACAAGGGCTTTGTAATGATTTTTGATTTTTTTGGAAACAACCTGCCCTTAAGTTTGAAATATCCTATTTAACACCCCACGGACACCTTGTTGTTCTTTAAATAGACAACTTTTAGAGCATTTTGAAGGCGTTCTTCTGAAAGCGTGTATTTAAAAACATCTGTTGTCACCCTTGCGACATTCTTTCTATGAGAAAAAAACAGCAGAACTAAACCTATTATTGGATAGGATACTTTAGCCTTTCTCAGATTTGAAAGCTTAGCTTAGCTTTACTTATTGTAAAGTAATTAGTCTTTTCAAATAAAAACTCACCTTACATTCTGTCTAATTTTATGTCTTTGTTTTATTTGTACTGCTTGCAGAACGGATAATAGTAGTTATAATAAGGCCTATAATTTCTTTGTCCTTTGACAAAGGAGTTTTAAACACAATGCTATTGCTGGGTAAAAACCAGAGGATCTAAACCAGTGAGCTGAAGTTAGTTTTTTATTCTTCTTGTGCATCAGTTTGAGCCTCAACAGCAAACGGCTGACCGGTGTGTCGAAGAGAAGAAGAATTTGTTGGGGTAATGAGACAGCCTTTGTTGAGGCCCTCCCGTGTGACTTTGGACCCGCCGAAACACAACGCAGCTGGTTCAGCCCGTTCCAATGAGGAGCTCCCTCCTCTGAGCCCACACCAGGGGGGACAGAGCGGTTGTGAGAACGGCGCAGCACATGTCCCACCGATCATTCGGCAGAACCGCTGGCCAACCTCAGCGCAGAGCGGGGAACATCATTTATTAGCTGTGAGCTAAAAGCACTCAAACCCTGCATATGACCTAAGGCAATAAGGCAAAACACTGGACTCTCACACAGAAAAAGCTGTTTCCGCGTTCTAGTTTTTGTCAACCTCGGATTGTAATACCTAATGACAGGACCGGCTGAGTGTTATTTTCTTACTAATGAGCTCTTCAGAGTGACAAACAAGCTTCCCCAGATTCTCTAGATCCTGGGCTCTCCATACAGCTTTTACTCAAGATAATTAGGTGTGTCTTTAGTTCCTCCATTTTAACACAGGTGTCAGAAGAAAGTTCAACAAAGCAAGGCCAGCTCTAATGCACCATGCTGTTACAGGTGCTGTATTCTCACTGAAGCATTCAAGCAAAGCTTCTCTGGACAATTGTGTTTTTTTGGCTGAAAATCACCATTTTCTGTTTTCAGTGTTAAAATGCCTGCCATTATTGAATGCAGTTCGGGCAAAATCTGACTATAAACAGTAGGAGAATATTGCATAGATTCCGTCTCACAGTGGCCTCCAAATGTCCTCACATCCCTGAAATGAAGTAGAAGACATACTTAATGCAAAACGTTGTTCTATCAAATAAACTGAATTATGTTCATGATAATTATAATATCTATTCACAGATCAACATTTGTCAAATGATTATGTAAAAAACACACATACCAACTTTAACTCACGTTTTTGCACCTCTGCTGTACGAAACATGGTTCAGGAGGCAAGCTTGAACCCGACTGGGGAGTTGAATCTCTGAGTACCTCTACATTCACAGGATTCAGTGGGAATACCATTAGACCTCAGTTGTATACATCTGACATAAAGCAATTTCTGAACCAGAAGTAGCACAAACTTAACTGCCTGCTTTTGTGATGATGTTTCGGTCTTGTTCTTGTTTGTTATTAAAAATGTGCCTTTATGGATATGGTGATAAGCAATATGCTTACTACAAAGAATATAATTAAGTTATGGAGGCAGATCTATTTGTCCTAGGATTGTTTTATATCTTCTTAAACCAGTACTCTTGTCTGAATTAATTTAAAAGAATTCCTAGAGAATATAGTAGGATATTAAACATCTGGTACTCATTATAAATTAAGTGTTTAATGCATTATTGCTAATTACCTACACTGTTAGATTTTACATTTTTGTCATTTAGCACACACTGTTATCCAGAAAGCCATAGATTTAATGGTTGACATGCAATGTAAGAAGGGCAGCTACCATGCCCTATTAAGAAGTACTGCAAGTAGGTACAAGGAAAAGCAATACTAAGGCGATAACATTGAAATCAATTACAAACAATCAATATTTAATCAATAAAGAGCAAAAGGAAATTTGTGACATTACAATCACAGTTCCTAGGGGGTGATTCAAGATTGTGGTATGAGGTGCTGTTGGAAGAGATGAGTTTTCAATTTTCTCTCGGAGGCAGTGGAAGACTGACTGCGGCAGGCAGGTTATTCCACCGTTTGGGATGACTGGTCGATGTTCGATTCCGCAAAGAGTAGACCACTGGGCGTCCTACGGGGGCAAATGTTACTAAGGTAAAGCTAAAATAAATGAGGTGATAACCATGTCCTCTCAGCACAATGGTTTGTTAAAAATGTGCTGCAAGACATGTGCTGTGTTGTTTTACCAGTTGTTTTGACTTCATTTGTGCAATAGCAGATATCCACATACGGAGTGTCCAAGGTTCAGTAGTCATGAGGGCCTTCATGACAGTGCACTGTAATATAGCATCTTTGAGTTGTCATCTGAGGTTTATTTTGGGGTAAAAATAAAGTGTGACAGAATTCAGGATAAAATAACAATTGGCATGTATTTTAGAAAACGAATTAATCTGAATCATAATTTAATTAATATTTATGAAAACCAATAAATGTGGAATACTCATTTATGCAACACTTAATCAAGAACACTAATGTATCGTTTAGCACTGATTACAGTGATCCCTAGCAAAAAAATCAAGTAGCTAAAAGCAGATTTATTTCGGGTTTAATCCCAAATATTATCAGTCTCAGTTAAAAGGGGAAATGTTGTCTTTTAGCTCCACCTAGTGAAGAAACGTGGCCATATTTACTCTAAAGGTTACAGCATTGTATTGTACACTCACAATTCTTTAAACAATACCACCTCACACCGTTTTTGTTTACAATTCACTCCAAATTTTTATGGTGTGATGTAGCATGTTTTATGTTCTCTCAAAAGTATCGCTGCTCTTCTTGCTCAGAGCCGAAGATTCATCCCAGTCATTGAGTTAACTGGACAACAGAACTGGAGACAGGTGTGTTAATTGAAGTGGATATTACATACGTAGTAGAAAGTAAAGAACACTTCACGAGAAGTGGCCGCTTACTAATTCTCAGTTATAAACGTAAAACAACTGAAAGTGGCCTGCATCCGCCACCTACCCAACGTCATGCTCAACACATCGTTGATTACACGGCTTGAAGTGCGTGGATTTAATTTGAGATATTTCAGCTTCTTATTCTGTCCCTAACTCTCCCGTTTCCTGCCACTCCCTCTACTTCTTTCTGGTTTAACGTAGCTCTGTTGTCCGGTTCTGGCCTCATTCATTCATGTCAAAGTTGTAGCAATTGTGGTATAAAAAGGTGACATGTAAGTGTACTCTGTTGGAAACTCGGCCTCGTGTTTTCACACTTATCTTTTCAATGTGAACTCAGATTAACTCATTTTTTCATGAAAATTGTCCTGAACGAAGAGAAGTGTGTGAACTGTTTTGCAAAAGTGTGAACTGGAAAATAATTTTGAGAGAAAACAAGCAAAACCGTGCTTATTGATCTGCAGTAATAGTCCAAGTTGTTGTCCAAAAACATTAGCATATGAGTTTATATTTCCAGATCCACCCAGTAAATTATCTATAAAAGCTGTAATACTTTTTCGAGGTGTTGATTGGACTGAAAATAATTCTCACAGCAGTCAAACAGCAATAACAGAGTGAAGTTTGCAAATGTAATGGAAAAGGCATAGAAAAATAGCTGTGTCACCAACTTGGTCCAGATTCCGATTAAAAAACATTTAAAAAAAGAGGAAATGACCTGAAATTGTCCTGTGTCACATGGGTTGTTGTGTTGATAAAAGCCTAGGCCAGTTTTTGAAGATAAATCGCACATGGGTGGCTATAATGCCCAGGCGAAGGAGTATACGGAGGCGTATCCATTTAGACAAAATGCCAGTTTATTTACAAATAGTACAGAAATCTAAACCCACGGGTTGCCAGCAACACCCCAACTACTTTCACTTTGCTTTAAACTTCACTGGCTACACTGATTCTATCAGAGAAAGAGCGGCAGGGTGACTGTTGGCTCAGTTGCAGATGAGAGAAAAAGAGATACTGCTGTCTCAGTTTGTTTTGTTAGTTCTCCAAGTCCTGCCTCTCTGTGTCCCTGATATGTCCCACCTCTAATCCAGAACTGTTAACCTCAAAACACCGTCCCAGCTGTTTACAATTGGCTCCGGGAGAAGTTTGTGTTCCCTCATAGCCGTGGATGGGTCTAGCATTGCGAGATGACGAACAAGGCAGGGTGTGCTGCCTGTTATCTCGGCTGTCTAGGTGCATGGAGACTGGGACACTATTACCAAGTGGAGCCTTTTTTTCCTGTCCCGGTGAGCACGGTGAGCTGATGAGGGATGTGTCCTGGATGAAGTTCAGCCGCACAAGGCTGATATTGGAGCCGATGTTGACAAAAACCTGAGCTGGGTCCCCCATCAGATAGATTGTCAAGGAGACAGCCTTAGGCGAGGGCTAGGTTATTCCCACATAGACAGGTGGTCGAGAGGCTGGCGTAGGTGAGTTCAAGCTGGAGATCTAGGGAGCTGCACCTCCTTCAGTTTCTCCTCAAAGCTCTGGAGAGCTGGGCTCCCAGCGATTAACTGCACTCTGCTCTGCCGAGCTGTGGTGTGACTCCAGGTGGCCCTTTGCCAAAATGTTCTCTATTGCCTCTGCAGAGTAGAATTTCTGCCCAGAAGGTAGGGGCAGTTAGGCACTCACTAGAAAAACTAAACTGAAATCATATTTTTCACATAAATACGGAGAAATGCATTAAAAATTATTTTGTACGTTCCGTTTGTAAACTTCAGTTCTTTGAAAGAAGGGCGGTCTGTGATTGTATCAAATATATTAATGTGACCAATTTTAATTAAAATATCGCAGCAATATAATAATGTCACAAAAAGTAACATCTTTGTAAATTGATGAGTTAAAGAAACATACTGCACGTAGGCTACGAATGCGTTTTCCAAGACGAGTCAAAGGCTTTCTTTCACCATCTGTACAACGCGCAGCAGAATGCTTGTCTCTCGGGTAACAGGTGTCTGGTGTCCAGATTGTCTATTTAATGGATATCATTGTAACATGTGTTGGGTATACCTTCCCAGACTTCCATCACGTATGACAAAATATACTTAATTAATCCTGCCGGAGGTGACATAGATAGAAAAGTTTGAAGCAAAAAATAATTCTTATCTATTATTTATTTTCTTTTTTTCAATTTTAAATAATTATGTTAATAGTGAATTGTTTTGTGGATGTTTACATTTAAATGTAAACTATTTATTTATTTATGTTGTTAACACTGAAACCCACTATGTTCATAGCAACAATTTTACTTTTTTAATTTTTTTATTACTTCACAATATACTACATTATTAATAACGAATTAAAGTTAAAAAAAAAAAAAACAGCAATGAGCATGTGAAAGAGATTTGGCTGTACAATGCTGCCCTTGGGCCATGGGTTGAGATCCACTGAAAAGAGGTATCAATAGTATTAAAATTTAAAAAAAAAAACTTTAAAAATGATTCCTCATAAATAATGTACTAACTGGCACTCAGATAGAGCAGTCCACTGAAGAAAAGAGTGGGGTTGGTGTTTATTACTTAGCATTGATTTAGCACAGGCTTTTTTGTTTCTAAATATGAGTTCAAATTTACCACTAGATGTCAGCCACGGGCAATTAAATTAAGATTGGAGCAGCCACGACACTTCACATAGAGCAACATCGATTTTTGAAAATTAATGATTTTATGATCAAAAGTTTGTGGTCTTTAAAATGTTGAATGTTAGTAGTTACACAATTGTACTATATGCTTAAAATACACAAGGTACCGTCAGTATTCAGCCTGAATGATGTAATGAGGCTTATAGGTAATTACCTCTCTCTAGGGCCCATACTGTTGGATCAATGGAACACTGACATAGATAATACAAACGTGCAGCTGAAACAGATTCATCACCATAAGAACAAACGATTTTATTAGTTGTATCTAGCATGAGGGATGGAATCATGTTGGTGATTAATTTGATTTTAAATCTGCATAATGTTATGCAAATCATAGTGTGTACAGATACTGTGCATAACAAGTGTGTCCTTCCAGGTCAAAGAATAATGTTAAAGATGACGCAAAACGATGAAAAGCACAGTTGTAAATAATGGGTCGTTTCTGTAGGGATTGTGGGTCCAGATGCTTTGTCCTCAGAGAGGGCCCCAGGCCCGGGCAAGCCTTCAGGCAAACATGTGTGTTGCGTAAACTGTTACACTCCGTTTATAATTCAGGCCGCTTTCCCACCCGCAAGCAGTGGCAAGTCTCAGTCGGTGGGGTTGGGTTGAGTTTCCAGGGAGTTTTTCAGCGATCAGCGAACCCCCCAAGGCCGATATGGGAGGGTCTTTGTGTGTCTGTAACAGTGTTGGCCCCAGGCCTGCGAGGCGAGAGGTTTCTGAAGCTGGCAGCCACCCATGGTCCTCCAGGCAACATTCCATTTGTGACCTCTTCACCCTGTGGAAATTAAACGCAGCCCTAAAAGTGAGAAACACCCCAGTCCCCAGTCCCCACCCCCACTGTTACACCCCTGGTCCCACTCCACCATCTTTCCAACACCTTGGGGTATACCCATGCAAGAGTGTAAAGCAGAAATATGAATGGTCTTTATATCAGTACAATGACGACAAAAGAACACCAAATGTTGTAAGTCTTACTGTGAAGCTGAGATTGTGTTGGCCCTGTGCTAAAAAAAATTAGAAATACACCCATTGAATTGAGGGGTCTTATGCTGGAGCTGTTTCAAACAGCAGACAGACGACCCTTTCTGTGACAATAAATCGGAGCAGACCTGGGACAGAAATGACAGATTTTAAAGTGGCCCTCTGAGGTGTGCTGTGTAAAAAGAAATAACCTGAAATGGCACATTGAAAACACCAGGTTCGCATCTTAGTAGAATTCTAGTGATTTGTGCTAATTGTTATAATAGGAAGCAGATGGCATTGTGTAAGGAGAAATTGTGGTTATGGGGCACAGGTTGTAGGGCTGCAGGTGGGAGCCAATCAGAGACAGAGCACCTCCAAAAAGAGAGCGGCTGGGGGCCAATCAGAGATGGAGGGCACCTCCAAAAAGAGGATGGGTGGGAGCCAATCAGAGACAGAGGGCACCTCCAATGACAAGCCGGGTAAAGATTGCACAGGCACCCAGCGGATGAAAGACACCAGGTGCCAATAAGAGGACAGGCGTTGGTTTCATCAGATGAATTACTTGGCACGAGTCCCCGGCCGTCACAATGGTAATTCACCACTGAGGCTAGCAGCAAGCAGTGAGTTTGAGAGCTGAATGGAACATTGCTCAGTCATTTGCATGTCGCGCCCCCAAAAGCATAGACGCACACACAGCTTGTCGGAAAACGTTTATCCTGATTTTCCAGTTAACAGGTGAATCACACTCATTCCTTTGCGTAACTGTGACATTGGGCATCCTGCGGGTGTAATTCTGACATTGGGCATCCTGCGGGTGTGCCACTGGGAGATGGACTCCACCCATGACCAAAGTTCCAGTTCTTGGAGAATTGGTCAACCCTGATCAGACCAGACAGGAGAAGGAGGAGGTGGAATAGGAAGAGAAGGAGGGAGGAGGACTAGGGATATGAAAACGTTTGGCGCAAGGGCACAATGCAGTCTGATGTCAGTCAAAAAGAGTACTTGATCACATGAACTGTCCTGATCAGGAACTGTCCTGCCAGCCAGGTATTCCTCCTGTTCAATATCTGTTTCTGACCTAGAGGTTCGAATGTTCAAGCATGACTGTTGATTTCACTGCACAAAAAACTAAATGAGGACGAATCCTTCTCAAGACGAAACATTTCTAAAGCACATCCGCTATAGCAGGGGCCAGTATTGATTTGCAACAGCGGTTTGCTCAGGATTAGACGTTCACCACTTTCACTCAGACCAGAATCTTCAGAAGATAGAGGTAGACTATACATTAGTCCTAACAGATTCCCTCTATATACCACACCAGCGTGGCTTTCAAAGCAGTATTAGGAAAACACTATGGATAAATTTCTTTTAGTTCAATTGATTGTGTTACATCCTGTCACGTAGGACATGCTTAAAGATTTAATGTGAAGCACACACGGAAAATGTGGTTGCCACGTCCCTGGCCAGCCAAAACTAAAAAGCCGAAAAAGAGAAAAGCCACAGGACGTTCGAGTACCTGGGGACACATCTGGAGGACGGGACAGGCGAACAGGTGTGAGCAATGGAGGAAGCACCAGGCTCATGACCTCTCCTCTGACCAGCACAGTTCCCAATCCAAACAAAGCCATGTGTCTCTGGAATCTATTTAAATGTCTTTCTGAAAAGCATTTTTGTTGTTGTAAAACATTATTTTCCGTTTTAAGTGTTTGTTTTGTTATACATTCACTCCTACCCTATACCTACTCCACCTACAATTAGAATATTAACAACGTTTTGGTCAATCACTTACCTATGGATCTTGCAGTTTATTGGGTGAGCAGTAAACTGTACATGTAAACAATAGAACGTGAAACTTAGAACATAAACTTCATTGCAAACAGGTGCATGGAATGTCCTTGTGGGCTTTTCATGTCACAGCTTTAAGCCCCAGCCACTTAAAGGGTCTCCGCACAGCCATCCTACAGAACATTTAATTTCATACTCAACCCCGGTGCCGACCGTGCGAAGCCGGTGTGCTCTCTGGGTAACAAACAGGGCTCACTTTGTGCTGGCCGTTTAATGACTGAGCTAATCAGGAGGCCTCTCTTGTATGTTTTTCTACGCCAGCTGTGTAATGACATCCGTTTCCTGTATTGATGTCACTGAAGTAATACCTGGAGGAAAATATAAGAGAGCCTACTTGCTAAAGGTCTGATCTTTACTGTAATTATATGTGCAGTTTCACAAAAATTTTAAACACATTTCAAAATCTGTCATTATTGGGTCAGAATGCACGTTTTACACAGGTTATTATGGTCTTTTTTTTATTATAACTTCAATTAAACCAGACTTATATTATGTGCCACAGTCAGCATACTGTCAGGGCTCATGTTTTGTTGTCAGAACAGTACTGGTCAGGAGTCTTTTTCTGGAAAAGAAATATCATTAATATCACAGTAATATCTTGAGGGTCCTGGATCATTTTTTTTTTTTTATGGTTTCATTTTTAAACCTTGCAAAATGTTACATTATAGTTGATAGCTTGATATTGAAGGCTGGTTGGGTTGTATTTTAATTTTGCAGCGTAAGATTTTAAAGAGTAAGTTGTGTTTGTGTTTCAAAAAGTGCAATCTTGGGCGAAGATATTGTCCAGCTAGCAAAAGGGATACCCCAAATTGCACTGTGTGCCACTGTTAAATAGCAGGGTCCTTATAACATATGCAACAAAAACTCTGACTGTAATATATTTTATACTTCACACATGCACATTTTTTAAACAAGTCTTAAAACTTAAAAAAGCATGCTAAATGGAGTGACTAGCTTTAAAGCTATAGGGGACCCTTTCCCCACCTCTGGCATCATCCCCTTTTTGTGTCATGTTCTCTGGTTGATTCTCCGCTCATTTATGTGGTTTCTGAAGGGTGTTCATCTGCAAGCTTTGTCGCAGCTGGGCTGCACGTTGACAGTGGTAACAGACACCACGATCCCTGCGATGTGTTCATTTAGCGTATAATACACTGCCTGCAAAATTTCTTTCCTGTCTGGTCTTGGTGGAATTTCCTGTCGTTACAGTCTGCAATGGAAAATCCTGCCTGCCTCTCATAGAGCGGGACCCCTGTCCTGGGGAGGACGAGAGCCGGCAAATCCCGCTGCGGTCACACCTCTGCAGTGGAAACTGATTTCCCATTTCACAGTGCACCGTAAACCTAACCCATGTCAGTTTCACAAAGCCAGAAATGGCACTCAAGGAGCGCAGGTGGTGTGCGAACTCCAGTAGGACGCAGGTTCAAATCTCGGGAGGTGAGTAGTCCTTGAGAAACCCTCAGCCTGATTCTCTTCAGTGGTTGTCCAGTGGTAGAGCTGCTCTGCACAAGGGGCGTTCGCCACACAAATAAATAATGTAATAACAAGGTAAAAATAACCCTGAGGCCCAGTGGGTGGCCTACGCATGTATGCCCACAGCTCTGAGAAGAGACGCAGGGACCGATAGGCTGGAAGCCAGACTCAGGGAGAGGAAGGTGGTGGCTCCCTTTCATGTGGGTGTCCGCCACGTTTGATCTCCTTTCATCCCCCGCAGCTGTGCGGTGTCTGACTGCAGGCCCGGACGCGGCCGTCTGCTTCCCCCCACACCCCCGAGGCAAAACCAGGTCGTCCTTTCACAGGCATGTTTCCCGGCAGCCTCCGGGTCCCCCGCTGAAAGACTTAATTAAACGCATGCCGGGATGGCTGGGCTTCGCTGCTGTTCACAGAGTGCCACTCCTTCGTGGGACAGTGCTTACACTGGGACTCTTTCCAGCTGGCCTGCCGACCGCGCTGAAACCCGTTCACAGCTAATTAAAATTAATTCATATCCAGCTCGAAATGAGCCTGATCCTGTCCTCTGAGGTTGAGCGTGTGGTACATTTCTCAATCTTTTCTTTATTTTTACATTGCAATATCCTGATCCCAAATGATAGCCTGGACTCTTTACCCAGGGCGCATCCTCCTGATTCCTTCCAAGGCTGCCCAGAAGCTTGACATGACTACAGAAAGCACACTTTCTCTTCTTTGAAAACCTCTCCATTCGGCTCAGGACCTGCTGTTTCTTTCGGACTGATATCGTGAGGGTCCGGTCCTTTTCTCAACACTTGCTATACCTAGCTGTTGGTCCAGTCCCTGTTGCTCTGCCATCTGGACTATTGTGACTTCCCACTGGCACGTGTTATTCAAGGTTTACTGTTAATCCGGAGCTCTGCAGCACAAAAAACTCTCCTACTTCACTTCTACTCTCAGCCCAATTACCGCCCAAATCCCTTTCAAGCTGCACTGCGCTGCCCTCATCCCCAATAACCTCCTACCCACCACCCTGGACCTAGGCCAGCCTACCTGATCAATTAGCAAGACCAAGGCGTTCTCAACCAAAAAAGTAGCTACGACCTTAAACACGGAAAGGTATCTCTCCCTTCACCTTTTCTCGCTGCTCCAGTTGCTGGTCAGGCAACCACAATCTGCGCTGCAGAACGCGGGGAGAAGAAGTACAACGCGTTCTGAAGACACGTTCCTGGCCACCAGCATCCTCCAATCAAGTTCAGCCGAATTCAGGGGCCACTCGTGCAGCAGGGGCAAACGCTAGCAACAAGATGTCTGCAGTTTTGCACGGTAAATATGTTAAACCATTTTTATTTTCTCTTTAGAAAGCTAGGTAAGAAATATACTTTTTGTTCACTCTAAAACATAAAGTGTAATATGATACATAAATATAAATGCTTAGTTAATTCTGCCAATACCTCATGCCTCAGTCCTGACCCCCCCCCCCCGCTTTTGTTGTTTACTTTTGTTGTTTTGTTGATTTGGATGTTTATGTATAGTTTATTATGTGTAGATTTTGTGTAAGTTAAGCATGTTCACTAATGTTATCTCTTTGCACCATTCGTCTTTATAACTGCTCTCAGTAATTGTCATTAGGGAAAGATAGTCAGTTTCGTATTGCATTTTAACCCCTAAAACTACAGCACTTTTGTAAGTCGCTCTTGATAAGGGCGCCTGCTAAATGCCTAAAATGTAAATGAAAAATGTAATTCCCATTTTAACCAACTCTTCAGTAATGAGGTTCATCTCCACAGCTGCAGAGGAGACAGGCATATTTGCTGCAAGGGTCGCCACCCGTCATTGTTAGTCCCTGGAAACCAGCGCATTCCAAAGTGAGCGTGAGGGTTAAATCTCAGCACTCTCGACTGTCTGCCCCCCTGACACACACACACACACACACACACACACACACATACGTCTCCGTAAACACACTGCTGTAGGTCTAAGCTGGTGAAGGATCAGGAGGAGGTCAAGGAAGATAGGCCAGTCATCCAGAGGGGGTGGGGTTTTTGTGGG
>JAOYSI010006559.1:0-12750 GCA_025775065.1 Hiodon alosoides | reverse complement strand
TCTGTTATAATGTCACATCTGTAATTATTATAATAAGCCACATGTTAAATGCCACATATAATAAGGAGTTCCCTGGGTATGTGCAGGCCAACCAAAAAGTGATGTTAGCCTAATGGCACAGTAGTCTTCTGTAGTTTCATGGATCTGGTTTCACAGCTCACACTTCTGTGAGGTTACATGGCCTCCTTCCCTCCCTGGGCGTTCTATGGGACAGCACAGGAACAGGTACTGGGGGATGCACTCATTTTATCAGCTGAGTACACAACGTGGATGTGGATTAAAGAAACAGCGATGAGGTTCTCTTCTCAAAGTCGACCTTTTAACACAGCTGAACTGTTGTCGGGTGTTGCGCTCCGAGCAGCAGCAAGGTCAGACCTCTTACTTTATTCTTCCCTGATATTGGGTGAGAAATAGAGAGAAATGTACGTCAGGTTCTTGCATTTTTAGACCTTTTGAGTAGCTTACTATTAAAGTTACATTCTGGACAGCTCAAAAGCTGGAATACTGGAAATCGCTGAGAATAAAATTAGCGGTATCCGCTGCATGGGTCATGTATGAATGATGTCTATGAGTCTGTAATGAAAACAAGGCATCTTGTGCACTGTGTGTTGCTTAAAATCCTCGATGTATTGTGAGGAAACGGTAGCTCACCGATACTGTAAGTGTGAGTGGCGCTCACACGACGTTGTTCATGGACATCATTCATGTCCTAACAATGCCATTGCTTACAGAGGCCTCCCTTACTATCTCCTGGTGGTTTTTGCCCTCAAACATTGCCATCAAGACCATGCAGACTTAACATATCACTACTACAGGTCAGTGGGCCCCCGTGCTAGGCCGGGGCCAGGCTGAGACAATTGTGGCAGACGGGAGGCCCCATCACTCTGTCTGAGTTGCTGATATAATAGTACAGTGCCTTTTGAGCCTAGATTTTCTATGTGGTAATGTGGGATGTCTGGACATAAAAATGTGCCTTAACATTAACAGAACGTTGAAGTGCTGCCCCTAGTGGTGCCACAGAGATTACTTCCCAAAACTTAGGAAAAACTCAGCAGTAAGCGTCGGTGCCTCCCAGAGCCAGGGTCCATGGGTTTGTGGGGAGCCTGGAACAGGGAAAAAAAAAACAAAAAACAAAAAACAAAAAAACGAAATATTTCTCTGCCCCCAGGGCTTGTGGTTTTCTGGACCAGGCTCCACTTTTTGGCCTTGACAGGTTTGGCTGAGGTGTGGACACGGATACGTTTCTTTGGGCAGGCTGGGAAGAAGCTGGCTCCTCCTATACAGAGCAATACAGAGTGTTAATGCTTGGGCGGGCTGTCCACAGGCAAAGAGCAATTCAGGGTGTTAATGCAGAGGTTTGAAGGCTTGCTTGAAGGCTTCCCTTCTAAACTTTTGTCCTATTCCTGCTTCATTCTCTCTGGTTGCTCAGAGTTGCTTCAAGCAGTCAAGCTTGATGCTGGCCGTGGTGCTGCCAGGAGGTGAACTGTCCCTGGCGCCTCTGTCCATGGTGCTGAACCATTGTTTCAGTCCATGCAACACAAACCTTGTTAAACAAGCACCATCCGGCATCACCAAATTTGCCACATATAATTATTAAATGATTTGCTTCACAACAAGACCGAACACGAACAAAAAATTCATACAGCGGCCACGGTTCAGCCTGTTGTGTCATCTCGATTTTGCTTCCAATAGGTGTGATGACCTCTGAATGCGAGAGCTGTCTGAGATGAGCCTGGATGGAGGCTGCAATCAGAGTCCTTGGAAATTATATACATAAACATTGCTTAGAATTGTAAATGTGCCGGTAGGGCCCTGTCACACAATAATTCCTTGGACATTAGCCTTCAGTTACTATGCGCTTACATGGTAGTTACAACCTGTTACACAGTGTGGGGATTGTTATACTGTTATACAGTCAGCACATCACATAACTGCATGAGTTATTCTGATATTGACTTTTTTGGGTCATGTGAAATATGTAACTGCAGCACATGTAATTACATGCTACATGGAATTCAAAATAAAAAAGTTACACATATTTAAGTACAAAAGGGTCCCTACACACTATTCTGCTTACCCCCTAATCAATCACATTTGATTTGTTATTCATTTACATTTTTACAAACAGCATTGGTCACAAAGCCCTGAGCAGATTGCATTTTCCAGAGGTAATCGAAAAAACAGCAAGCACAGAGAGAAGATAATTCCTAACTTTGTTGATACTGGGTCCTTCAAGCATGTTTTAGATTTACAGGACAGAATTAGCTTTTCAATTCATGTATGTCTATAGAAAAGTCATGCATGTCTAAAAATGTTCTCTGGGCATACATCTATATCTTCAACATTATTTCATTTTCATTCCATTTTACGGAAGACTTGTTTTAGCGCTCAAGTTTGGTCGGTTTAGCATGGAGCAACTTTGTTACACTTTATTAATTTCTTTGTCAGGAGAAATTAATGAAGCGT
Source organism: Hiodon alosoides (assembly GCA_025775065.1). Lineage (NCBI taxonomy): Eukaryota > Metazoa > Chordata > Actinopteri > Hiodontiformes > Hiodontidae > Hiodon > Hiodon alosoides. The sequence continues at coordinate 10,284 of JAOYSI010006559.1, read as the reverse complement.
GTTTCTTTAGCACAGGAGCACAACCCTCAGATATTTGTCGATAAGATCCTTTAGATGTTATTATATCCTTTCACAAATATAATAATATTTGCCCACAAGAATTGGCTCTGTAGCCGTCAATCATGTTACCCTATACATGTATTATCATACCGTACTGTGCAAAAGTCTTAGGCACGTGTAAAAGCATTCTGTAAAGTGAACAGTAAAAAACAAAAATAAATAAACAATTTTAAAATATTTATAAATAAAATCAATATTTGGTGTGACCACCCTTTCCATCAATTCTCTTTGGTTCACCACCATGCAGTTTCACAAAACAATCGGCAGGTAGATTGTTTCAAGCACCTTAGAAAATATACATTTATGTAGAAAAGCTAGAGTGCCTACAGTACTGTATGTATATATTTGATTTGTCTCTTTTAATTGGCAACAAATGGATATTCACGTATGCTGCAAATATGATTGGCCGTCATTCGGCTCACAATTAAGCTTTGACACAACATCCTTTCTGGCACAACCAAATTAGGGCTTGGCTCACGAGAAGAAGATTCAGATGTAAAAAAACTCCAAAATGGTGGAAAATTCTTTAAGGCGGGACTTTAATTGTCCGAGAGACCTTTTCCCTTTTGAAAAAACAGATCTAGGAGACTTGGAGACTTAAGGACAAATGGTTCAGGAGTTACATTTGTTTAACTTTAGCTGTGTGGCCAATTGTTCACACATGCCTGACATGCTTTAATGAAATTGACATGAATTTTGAAGGTTTTATTTGCGTTCATAGAGCAGGAAAATATTAATAATTAAAAAAAAAAATGAGCAAAAACAATAGTGGTCTACAGCAAAGAAAAAACATTTTGGCGAAAGATCTCTCTTACTGCCGGTTACTGAGTGGAAAGTATCGTGTACTTCCTGTTCACCCAGTCAAACGGCCCCATCCATTGTACTGTAGCATTCTTGCTTTAACTCGTCTCTCATAACAATGGGGCTGTGCAGTCACCATACACAGGATAAGCTTCATGCAACAAGCTAATCACCAACATGATCAGACTCCACGTAATTATGGTCCTATTCTGTACATTGGGTAAGTATACTTCACTAACTTATATATTTTTTTGTTTGGATGAATTATTGTATTTATTTGTTTTTTATTTCTGTGGAATACTGTCTAATACAAACAAAAACTAAACATGATTTACATTATGTTCACATTAGTGCAATGTACTTAAATAACTACAGGTACATGCTAAAAGTATACATTTGTAGTTTTAATGTGTTTTATTGGTTTCAATTAATTAAGGTTCTTCTGCGTGGTTTATCTGTTTCAGACTGGATAATCACAGATGAAGTTAAACAGCCAAGTCCTCTACTCGCAGCTCAAGTTGGAGATAAAGTAACATTGCAATGCTCCTATATAATAGAAAACCAAGAATATATCTCTTGGTACAAGCAAGCCGTCGGACGTTCTCCTCAGAACATAATAACCCTACATCAGTACTCAGAACCTGTGTTTGAGAAAGAGTTTAACGCTAAACGCTTCAGCGTACAGAGAGGAGAGGGGATAATTTATTTGACAATCTTAAAAACAGACACATCAGACTCAGGAACATACTTCTGTGGAAAATATAGGGACTATGCAACCAAGTTTGAAGCTGGGACATTTCTGGCAATCATAGGTAAATATATGTTTTAAATCATCCCATTTCTTTCTGGAAATTTTCCTCAAAATCATCAGCAATAACGTTGACTGTATTTTATTTTAATGGTAAGATACATTTTCAGTAAAGTTAAAAAGCCTGAAATATATCTCAAGATTGGTTCAATTAAATTAAAAATGTAATGTGAAATTTGTAAATTTGTAATTTCTGAAGAGTTAATAGTGCTTACGATGAATGAGTTTGGGGTTGAAGCATTTTCTGTTGTTAATGAATGAATGATCCTTAAACACTATTCAGGTTCCGAAGAAAAGTCCAATAGCAGGACTGTAGTGCAGCAGCCTGTTTCTGACTCAGTCCAGCCAGGAGACTCTGTGACTCTGCAGTGTACAATAGACACCGAGACATGTGCAGGAGAACACAGTGTTTACTGGTTCAGAAATGGCTCAGGAGAATCCCTTCCTGGAATCATTTACACCCATGGAAACAGGAGTGATCAGTGTGAGAAGATCCCTGAGGCTGGGTCTCCTACACAGAGCTGTGTCTACAACCTCCCCAAGAGGAACCTCAGCCTCTCTGATGCTGGGACTTACTACTGTGCTGTGGCCACCTGTGGGGAGATCCTGTTTGGTAACGGGACAAAGCTGGACTTTGAAGGTAGGCTAATATACTACTTGTTAGGTTATAAAAAATACATAGTTCTATTAATGTACTTTGTTTACGGCTTGTTAAAAAATTTTGAAAAATGAAAATGTTTTAGTTAATCAGACAAGTAAGTACCCTGGGGTTATGTTGAAAACCATGGAGGCACAAAAAATAAAATGAAATACAAAAATAAAACGATAAATATAAGCTTAGCTAATGTTTTATTTCTTGTTTTCGGGTGAAACTCGTAAAGCTGTTTGTCAAAGTAACTTAAATAAATAGAGAAATTATAGCATTTTGGTATATGCAATGATCTGACAGGCAACCATAATCATACCTAATAAAGGGTCTTATTTTTTTTTATCTGAACAGAATTGTATTAGAATAAATTAAATAATGTCCTTATCTTGTAAAACCTTTGTACGACTTTTTATTTTTATTTTTAGAAAAGGCTATAAACCCCTTTGTGCTCGGGTTAGCAGCTGCGCTGGTCTGCTGTCTGACTGTGATCCTCGTCCTCATCTGCACATGGAATAGGAAGATTTGCTGCAAACATTGTACAGGTACACACAATTATGGATTACAGTATACTTCATAGATCAATTTGAATTTAATAGTAAATATAATCATAATTATATTAAGACTTTTAAATAATAAACATAACAAAATAATAAAAATATTTTAAAAAACAAAAAACCTGTCAAAATATATAGTTTCACAATGCGTTTACATGTTAAATGGGAGCATTGTGTTCAAGTATATAATTGAAGGGTTTGAAAATATTCTTGAACTGCTTATTTGTATTTCTGAAATGTTTCTGATGAGATCATAATGCAAATTAAATAATGAAAAAAGATTTTTATGACCAGGCCAGTTACAGTGCAGTTGTTTACGGTTTCCGTTTTAATGCTTTATCACCATGATTTCAAAAAGCAGATGCCTCTCAGCAAGTTCTCCATGACGACTCTATGGCGGGAACATCCGGTGTTCAGGTACATTAATACAAGCTTTTTCCACACTGTGGGAAAGTGAGAGAACAGTGTGCTACACAAGCATTGTATAGTGATTATTAAATGTATACTTAATTCAGTGCAGGATGCTTACTTATGTATACGTTTTAATACCCATACAAACTTTTCTGAAATTATCATACTGAACTGCCACTGGCCTTTGATTCCCAAGGATTCTGAAACACTATCCTAGAAGAATCCTACTAGAATTTTATTGAGATTATGTTCTCTATTTAATCAAAGTTTAAAGTAAGTGATACAATTTAATTTGGGTTCTTTATTTTAATGAATACCACAGATCTGTTTTCCTGAAAATAATAAATATATTTCCTGTTCTCCCACCTCAGAAACGTGGCGATGAGATGCTGAATTATGCTGCCTTGAACTTTGCTGATAAGAAACCTAACAGTAGAAGAAAGAAGAGAGAGATTAAGCAGGAGAGTTTGTACTCAGGTGTGAGATACACAGACTTAGAGTGAAACTGAAACTCATGTCTTCTGTGTCTTCACTCTGGACTCAGACCCTATAAGCATCAATCTTATAACACCTGTCCAGATACCCAGAAAAAGCAAAGGCACTGCTGGCTTTGTTAGCGGATTGGTAAAACCAAACTTGGCGCTCACATTTGAATGCCGGAAAACTGTTTTGAATCAAACGATTGATTAAGGCACTCAGGAGCTCAGACTGGAATGACTTGGAATGGAAAAAAAGGAAATCCTAGTTGGCAGCTGAAGGACATTTCCAGGTTCAAGCCCGAAAGTACTCAGAGCAAACTGCAGAATCTGATTCTTATAATGAAGGGGTAAATGTGTGTCCCAAAAGGATGTAAAATCCTTAGGTTAAATCTGCAAAAAGAAACTCATATTAGGGAAGTAAGTTCTATGTTTTTCAGACCATGTTTACTGCATTGTTTAATCATCATGGCAGTGTTCTGTTTACGTAGCTGTAGTTTCTTATTAGGTGTCATGTGTTTTCCTGTGTAGGGGGGTAAGTTGAGAAAAAAAAGGGGAATTAATTACGACAGTGGGCAGAATTTAGGTGTTAGAGCATCTGCTTTGGGTCTGCATTTAATAAAGCTTGTGTGAGAGCTGAAACTCAGTCTGTCGACTCCTTTAATACAGTACACAGTATAAGAATACCTGGGTACCATGTCTTCAGATCAGGCTAAAGCATCTGAACCTCTACTGTAGACTGCCTGGTGTAGAGCAAGGCACAGTACCTCAAAAAACCATGACATTACCATTATATCTTCAATTGTTTAAGAAAGCCGCGCCAAAAATCACAATAACATTCACTCTCTCGTAATACTCTGTAATGTAATATTTTTAAGTGATTAGGAAGCCGAATGTCATCGTTTCAAAACAGCACAGCTGGGACACAAATTGACCAGTGGGGACTGTTTTAAACTATCCGTTTTATACATCTTAATAAAATCTACCTGCAGATATAGAGGTCTATGATTACCTGCACCGGATCTTAAATATTTCCCTCTTTGCTGTGGAGAAGACATATTGTCCAGGCTTCATTGAAAAATTGCAAATCCTAACGATGGTGTGGCAGGCCCAGTTGAGCGCGTACATTCACTGTTGTCCTCCATGGCGCAAACCAATTAAAAAGCATGATTCTGTTGTACCACATGGCCTTTATCTTCTCAAGAGAATTGAACTTACTAAGGAACTGATCCGGGAGCAGTCAGACTTGTCAGACACGGAGAGAGAGATGATCTGTGGCCTTTATTGAACTGTAACAGGTCTCAAGCCCTCAACCAAACAGTCCTTTTTGTGCAGATTAACTCTAAACTCACTCAGGAATGAGGACAGACGTGGATAAATAGTGCTAAAAATGTGCTTTACCGTCGTACATCTCACATTACTTCAGTCAACAAAATTGTCATACTATGTAGCCCTAGTTCAAATGCTAAGGCTCATGAAACCCATAATCTTTAGTGTTAGAACTATGGCTATGGAAGTCCACATAGTACGTAAATGCTTAGTCTGAATATATAACTCTTTTTAAGGTCTTTGGTATAACCTGAGTGTGTTCTCATTGGGAAACCACCACTTCAGTCAAGTCCTGGAGGTGGGCGTTTCTCCAGGGCTGTCTGATTGGTCGTTTGGCCGGTGGGCACAGCTGGGTGCAACTGGAATGTTAGTTCTTTTCTAGGAAACTTCAAAAAGTCATAAACTCACAAAACTTATGCATAGAGGCCTAGGACCGCAGTCACACATCAAAAGTGAATTGGCCACACGGTGGTGCTGCAAGTTGTTATTTTTTAACCTTGACACAAATACCGTAAAGCCGTAAAATTAGTAGCTCAATGGAAGTAAAGCATGTATTCCATTTCAGCTTTTAAGAACGTGGGTAGCTTCTCGGACGATGGTTTGAGTGTACAACTCAAACACCCCAAACCCATCAAACTTCACACTGTTCACAAGTGAGTTAAACCTCGGAATGCGATTGGTGATATCCGGTGGCCAACGTCCAGAGCACATAACTTCTGGAAATAATTAACTTTTTTTTTGTAATTAGATAAACACACTCTGCGTCAAATTAAATATTGGAACTATTTATTTCAGTGTTAATTTAAGTGTTAAGATAATCTCAGCTCTGTCTGAGCCTCATTAAGGGGTTGGATAACATCTATGCATCACATAATCTTCTGTCCATAATTCAACTTTTAACTCAGCTGGTAAGTGTGAGAATGAAATGTTATGAACATGTTCTTGCAGGATGGCTTTCTTGGGCACAACTGATGCACAACTGACGCACAATCTTTGCTTAAAAGAAAGGTTCAAACAGGGGCTTCAAACTTTGGCTTCAGCATGAGATTAAAATAAACAGCCCTCTCTAATAAGGAGGATAAAAGAGCAGCTAATATTAGGTACACGTTCCAGAATTCAGGTAAACAAATCTATTCTCAGTGCAGATGTTTCACTGGGTTCATATTAATAGACTGACTACAGGTACAGGTGAATTGGTTTTCATGCTTACTTGCACCTCAGTGAAGCCGTCCACGCAAACAGAAGTGTGCAATGGAACATGAGGGAGAAGAAATGACACAGTTCTGCGTCCTGCTGAAAACCACACAAGCAGAGCACACAGGTTTCTTCTGAGCAAATGGCCAAAATCCCCGGTCTCAGTGCACTGAGAACCTCGTCTCGGCTTGTGAAAAACCACCATGGACCCACAAACAACGCTCTGAGAGTGGGCGTTAGTCAACAACTGTGGAAAAACACGCAGGAAGCAAAACAGGTTAAGAGCTTCAGTGTCTGCTGTTAAATAATGCCCTCTGCACAGATGAGGCTAGTTGTTCTTTCAAGCAACATTCATTAGATTATTTCTTTCTGCTAATACCCTAGTATAATAGCATGATTTAATTATCCCCACACTCTTTTTTTCACACACACACACACACACGTACGTGCCTGCACACAAACACACACGCACACACAGTACCCCCTGTTGGTGAGCGCTTGCATAACACATGCTCTAGAGTAGGAGAGAGAGGAGGGAAACACAGCATTTTTATATTTCGTGAGAACAAAAAACTGTCTGTAATAAAGAGAATTATTATATTTCCATTCTGGCCTTGATGTTAAACTATTTATGTAAATAACAACAAATATTAATAATCTGAATCATCCCATTCAAAAACTAGCTTTACTAAGAGACAGTCCCCTCTAAATTATAACACATTTCTGAACCCCCAATGCAACTCAATTTTTAAACAAACACGTTTCTGTGGTGTAGAATACCATGTATGTGTGGTGTGAAGGACAGGATGTTCTGCAGCAGATGTGTGAGGGTGTAATGTTTAATGCATGACCAAATGTAATTACCAAAAAAGGAGCTGTTCCCTTTCTTGACTGAGTAATGCCTATATTTGCAGAACTCTGAACTGCTGACAATCTGTTGCGCTGGATATAAAAGCAAGAAGATCAAAGAGTCATCATAATCTGTGAACCAGTAACTTTCACCTGTGAAGTCCTCAGCTGTGAATTCCCCTGACCTACGTGAGGAGAGTTGACACTCTGCAGAGCACAAATACGGACATCTAAGCTGTAAGTTTTCATTTCCAACTCATTATCATTTTTAAATAGAAGGTGTTAGGGTCCAGGAGAGGAGAGCCTACTGTTGCTCTGTCATCATTAAAGCGGGTGCACAGCAGGTGCACACTGATAAATATGATCAAATTTACAAAAGAAAGCATGAATGTGACTGCACGATGTATGTCAAATTTGGATAATCTCAACAGATGCAACCATGACAGAAGTGTTTAGTTGGTGTAACCCACAACATAGATAAACCAAGTTCTTTTAACTATTTTTCTAGTGAAGCATATAGGCAAGTTTGCAGCCTGCATTTTAACTTTATCTTCTTTCTTGTTTTCAGTGAGAAATGACGTTCCGACTCCTTGTCCTGGCTGTGGGTCTCATTGGTGCATGGGTTGCCCTGTCAGTCCTGGGTGATAAGGATCGATATGAGACATTTTTAAGACAACATTACCATCCCGGTTACAACGAATGTAACAACATGATGAATGAAAGAAAAATCAATGAAAATCCAGAAACGTGTAAACCAGAAAACACTTTCATTTTAAATGGCACCAAAGACCAAGTGAGGGCTGTGTGTGAGAATCAGAAATTTGAGAAAGACCGCAGGAGCAAAATTGGGTTTAAATTGATCAGGTGTACTAGTAAGAAGACCCAACCCTGCACTTACTTTGAAAGAAGTCGGGTCTGTAAAATTATCCTTGGATGTCAGGATAACTTTCCTGTGCACTATAAAGGGGATTTTAAGGCTCGTGGTAAATCTTGCTTCTAAGCATGAAGCACAACTGTGACCTCATAGCACGAATTAATAAATGTTATGATCGGCTTTGGCAAATAACCTTTTCTGCACGTTTTACTTTCCAAGTTTTCCAACCCAGTTGGGGGTTACACACCACAAAATATTTGCTGTGCATTTGTTTGATGTGCTACATAAATTGATTATGTTCAATGTCAGCTTCAGTATGTGATTAAAAATTTTTTATGAATAAATATAGACATTCAAAAGTTTTGACTTTGGTGGTAATTTCGAGACAACGTAGCAATACCTTATTTCTTATCTTGATTAAGACTTTTACTAAATATGACATTTCTGCAAAACGTGTCTGTGGTCTTTCACCCTCTCATCATGTGAAGTACTTGTTTTGAGTTTTGAAGGAACTGTGTAAAATGTTGTGTAAGCAGTCTTGTTAATTAAACATAATGAACATAACAGAAAAATAATCAGTAAAACATATTTTCCCATAAACTCATAATTGAAGCATAGATGGTAAAACATATTTTTCCCTCACACCTGCTGATTTATGTGAATTGCCCAAGCTAACCTTAGCTAGCAGAAAAAAACATATTTATAACCCTCCAGTGTGTCTTGATTGACAAACCTCTGGGTGCACACTTCCCCTACTGGCTAAGAGCAGATATACTGGCTTGATTAATGTCAGTTGTCAGAAGTAAATGATATTTAACTTTATTAGTTTTGTAAAATACAATCATGATGTAGTCAATCATCTGATCTATACAGCCCTAATTTATATACACTGATCAGCCATAACATTATGACCACTGACAGGTGAAGTGAATAACACTGATAATCTCGTTCTCACGGCACCTGTCAGTGGGTGGGATATATTAGGCAGCAAGTGAACATTTTGTCCTCAAAGTTGATGTGTTAGAAGCAGGAAAAATGGGCAAGCGTAAGGGTCTGTGCGACTTTGACAAGGGCCAAATTGGGATGGCTAGACGACTGGGTCAGAGCATCTCCAAAACTGCAGCTCTTGTGGGGTGTTCCCGGTCTGCAGCGGTCAGTACCTATCAAAAGTGGTCCAAGGAAGGAAACACGGTGAACCGGCGACAGGGTCCTGGGCGGCCAAGGCTCACTGATGCACATGGGGAGCGAAGGCTGGCCCGTGTGGTCAGATCCAACAGACGAGCTACTGTAGCTCAAACTTCTGAAAAGATAAATGCTGGTTCTAATAGAAAGAAACACAGTGCATCGCAGTTTGTTGTGTATGGGGCTGCGTAGCTGCAGACCAGTCAGGGTGCCCATGCTGACCCCTGGCCACTGCCGAAAGCGCCTACAATGGGCATGTGAGCATCAGAACTGGACCAAGGAGCAACGGAAGAAGGTGGCCTGGTCTGATGAATCACGGTTTCTTTTACATCACGTGGAGGGCTGGGTGCGTGTGCGTCGCTTACCTGGAGAACTCATGGCACCAGGATGCACTATGGGAAGAAGGCAAGCTTGGTGAAGGCAGTTTGATGCTTGGGGCAATGTTCTGCTGGGAAACCTATGGTCCTGGCAACGGTATTCCCTGATGGCATTGGCCCCTTTCAGCAGGATAATGTGCCCTGCCACAAAGCAAAAATGGTTATGGAAAGGTTTGAAGAACAAAACAGTTCAAGGTGTTGACTAGGCCTCCAAATTCCCCAGATCTCAATCCAATCGAGCATATTTGGGATGTGCTGGAAAAGCAAGTCTGATCCACTGAGGCCCGCAACTTACAGGACTTAAAGAATCTTCTGCTAACGTCTTGGTGCCGGATGCCACAGCACACCTTCAGAGGTCTAGTGGGTCAGGGCTGTTTTTGGCGGCAAAACGGGGACCTACACAAGATTAGGCAGGTGGTCATAATGTTATGGCTGATCGCTGTGTGTGTTTATATACATATATGCAGTTAAATTGTTCTAAGAGAATCTTGGAGAACTTTTTCTTTTTTCTTTAACTGTCTGGCTTGCTTCTGTCCGTCCAGGTAATTTCAGACAGCCACTGTGAAATAAACAAAGTACAGACCAAGAGGAGAGACACTGTGAAATAAACACAGTATAGACCAAAAGGAGAGACACTGAAATAAGCACAGACCAAGAGGAGAGACACTGTGAAATAAACACAGTACAGACCAAAAGGAGAGACACTGAAATAAGCACAGA